>VCAZ01000083.1:447500-622500 GCA_005784505.1 Bagarius yarrelli
ACACGTGGGTAAATCTGTGCTGATGTGGGTTGTTGATTATTTTCCCACCACAACACAACTGGGGGAAATGGTTCAGGTGTTTAACTGCTGATTGAAATATCATGGGTTCAATACCACCACCCAGACACTGGTGGGCCCTTGGGCAAGGCCCCTTAACCCTTACCTTCTCTTCTGGATTAAAAAAATTAAATAAATGGTCTACATTGGTGCTGGGATTTGAACCCATGATCTTCTGGGCTACAGGTTACAAGCTTATGTTACACAGATTTGTTTAATAACATCCAAAACCATCACAGCCCTAATGAAGTGTGTGTAGAGTGTATGGAGAGTGTGATCTGTGTGTGTGTGTGTGTGTGTGTGTCGGCGCTCTTTAGTAGTGTGTGATAGTGAGAATCAGGTGCCTTGGTTCCAGGGGGCTGTGTCTCATTCGCGGGTGCCGCCTCTCTCCGCGGCCTCCCTGAGGGACGTGCTGGGCTCTCTCATGCTCTCTATTGTAGGTGGGATTCACCCTTGTTCCCTCGCTCACTCGCTCCCTTCCTCCGCCCGCTGTGTTCCCCCTCCACCGCTCACTCCCTCACCATGTCCACCGCTGCTTACGGCATGCGCACACAACACCCTGGAGTTCCAAAAAAACGAAACAAACATAACAGAAACACTTCACCTCATGGAGTGTAAATGACTCGCAGGTCGGCTGCGCTGGAGCCCGGAAATGTCCAAGAGTCTGTGTCCCAATAGGAACTTGGTGTCCAAATGTGACTCACTTACACTGTAATTTACTAAACTGGATCACTGGATCACTAACTGACTTACCCATTGACTCACTCACTGATTCTCTGATTCACTGATTCACTGTGATTCCCTTACTCAATCACTGAATCACTCTTTGACTCACTCTGTGATTTTGTGTCTCACTCAATTACTGAATGACTTACTGACTCAATTACTCTGTGAATCAACCACAGAATCATTTACTGACTTATTACTGATTCGTTGACTCACTCTGTGATTTACTGATTCACTCTATTAATCACTGAAACACTTACTGACTCAATTATTGGCTCACTCTGTGAATCACTGACACAGTCAATCAATCACTGAATCACTTACTGACCTACTCACTGATTTGCAGCACACTGTGAGTCACTGACTCACTTACTTACTTCCTGATTCGCTCATTGATTTGCTGAATTACTCTGTGATTAACTGACTCACTCAGTCACTGACTCACACACTGATTTTTAGACCAACCGTGACTCACTTTTAGGCTGACTTACTTAATCACTGACTCACTCAGTGATTTGCTGACCCACTTTGTCAATCACTGACTCACCAAATCACTGACTCACTCACTCGCTGACTTACTGTGAGTTGTTGACTCATTCACTCACTCACTTCCTGACTCGTTACTAATTTGCTGACTAACTCTGTGATTCACTGATTCGCTGACTTATTCACTTACTCACTTTCTGACTCACTCACTGATTTGCTGACACACTCTGTGATTCACTGACTCACTGATTCGCCAAATTACTGTCTGTCAGTTATGTTTAAAATAGCGTAACCCTCCACCAGGTGTCAGTAGTGTTTTGTCTAATACTCCAGTAATTTGCATGCAATAAAAACGCCCTGATAAGACAGGAGTGTGTGTGTGTGTGTGTGTGTGTGTGTGTGTGTGTGTGTGTGTGTGTGTGTGTGTGTGTGTGTGTGTGTGTGTGTGTGTGTGTTGGGAATCAGAAGCTGTAAAAGTGAGGCAGTGACTACGGTTTCAGCGTCACATGGACATTTCAGCAGCAGTGTAATGTGATGCATGACTTTAGGTCAAAGGTCATGCAGTCCAGTTTAACACACAACTAACCCTAAATCTCATGATATCATTTCCGTGTGGCTTTGAGTCCAAACCCGCACCCGAGTGTGTGTTCAAACGGGTCACATGGTGCTGCTTAGTGCATGACATCGAGCGCTCCGGCTGCGTCTCATTCTCATATTTAACTGTCACAAAGGTATGTTAGATACCCTCTCTCTCTCTCTCTCTCTCTCGCTCTCTCACTCTCTCTCTTCACTTACTCTTTCTTTTACTTTCTCTCTCTCTCTCTCTCTCTCTCTTTCGGTCTGTCTTTCTGTCCTCTCCTTTTTGGGCTTTCTTATTTTCATCTTTTTTTCCTTCTTTCCTCTATCTCTTTTTCTCTTTCCCTCTCTCTCTTCACATCTCTCTCTTTCTCTGTCTTTTTGTCTATTTTTGTCATTCTTGTCCTATTCGTCTGTCTCCTTTTTGGCTATTTTCTGTTTGCACTTTTTTTTTTGTATCTATTTTTTCCTCTCTGTCACTTTTTGTCTACTTCTTGTTTGCATGTTTTCTTTTTCTTTTCTCCTCTATGTTTTTTTTTCTTTTGTGTGTTTGTCCATTTTTTGTTTTCTTTGTTCCATTTCTTTTTCCCTATTTTTGTCTTCTATCTTTTTCCTTCCTTCGTTCATTCCCTCGTTTGTTCGTTCCTTCCCTCCCTCCCTCCTTTCTCCCTGCCTCCCTGACTTTCCCCCTGTCCCTTCCTGACTCTCGCTTTCTGTCTCTGTGTGTCTCTTGTTCTGTCCCCTCTCTGTGTCTGTATGCTTGTCTGGTCCCTCTTCTCTGTCTCCTGTCTCTGTCTGTCTCTGTCGCTCTGTCGTCTGTGCTCTCTGTTCGTGTGTGTCTGTCTGTCTCTGTGTGTCTCTTGTCTGTCTGTCTCTTTCTCTCTGTCTCTCTCTTTCTCTCTCTCTCTCTCTCTCTCTCTCTATCTATCTTTATCTTCTGTTTCTCTCTTCCGGTTTCGTTCTACTTCCTGTTTGCTCTTTCTTTTTTTTCTTCTATATTTCTCTCTCTCTCTCTCTCTCTCTCTCTCTCTCTCTCTCTCTCCTCTCTCTCTCTCTCTCTCTCTCTCTCTCTTACTTACAGGTCGAGGATGAGCTCAGCTCTCCAGTGGTCGTGTTCAGGTTCTCTCAAAATACAAGTTCAGGTAATTTAATTGAGTTTTTTACCCTTTATCATTAATGTGACCACAGACCATCAGCTTCAAAATGATTGGCACCTTTTTTAGTACTGTATCCAATATCAGTACATTTTTTAAATCAGAATTGTTTTTTTTTTTTTAGTAAAAAATGTAATAAATATGTTAATAATGGTGTAATATTTACCAGGGTTGCCAGATTTCTGTTTTACAACTGTATAACAAAACCGATATTCGATAATGAAAAAGGGATAAAATATCACGAAAAGTATCGCGGAATCTGATTATCGGACGATCTCTAATACAAAGTCATTTGACTACGTTGAACATCACTGATTTTCTGAGCTTCTAGTCATCACTCTAAAGTCGCGTGTGTTTCTGTGTCCTCAGCATCCAGCGGCGGGTCGGCGGAGGGACACTGCGGAGGAGATGGTGATGTACATGACGCTCTGAACAGATGGGTGAGACAGATCTTCTTCACATAAATGCACCAAATACACACTTTTTAGAATAATAACCGTAATATTATTTCCTTCAGTTTTTTCTTATTGATGTTAATTATGATATTTTTTATCACCAGCTCGGTGAGCAGTTAGCACAGCTGGTCCCTGAATGCGGCATCGACGTAGTCGAGCTGGAGGACGAAGGCACGTGTGTTCGCTTTAACCCTCTCATGACCGCTGCAGGTGAGATTTCACATGCGCACACGCACGCACACACACACACACATTGCACACACTAGACGTTTAAATCTCTAAGCACCTCACAATACTATTCGATTCTGCGATTCGATTCTAAAATGATTACTGATGCATCTGTACAGATGTTGTACCGATGATGACTCGCGCATGTAGCAGATGAAGATTTTTCTATCTAACTGAGCAGTTAAGAGTTTAAGGGCCTTTTTCAGGGGCCCAACAATGGCAGCTTGTAGGTGCTGGTTGATCAGCAGCCCCACACCTTTTGATCCACCTGTCTTTTTAATTCAGATAGATTTTAAATTTAATGAATTACTAAAGTGTGTGTGTGTGTGTGTGTTTACAGCTTTAGAGACCCAGTCGTCAGATGTAACAGCTCTGGCGGATAAGTTAGCGGAGATGATCCCTATGCTAAGCGCAACGCTGCGTTTGAGACACGAGTTCCGAGAGGAAGTTCTCCAGTACGCAGCGCTGACTTACATTGAGGATAACAGCTGGGCCGGACTCGGAGTTGTGAGGTTAGAAAGAGCATTCCAATAATTCACACCAAAACACACCAATTTGACCATATATAGCCAAAAGAATTGGGACTCCTGACCATCACATCCATGTCTTCTATTCCAGATGTTTGTCTGACTCTTTTTTTCTTATCACACATCTGGAAAGACTTCCCACTAGATTGGGTCATGTGACTGTGTGGATTTGATCATTCTGTTCCAATAGTATTAGTGAGATCTTTTTCTCTAAACATTTGCGTCATTGCTCGACTTCATCCTCGAATTATGGCGACTCGTTTGTAACGGTTCGTATGTTGGTAAAGGTTTTAATACTGTGCTGCTGCAGGTACGAGCCGAAGATGACAGACGTGGAGGAAACCAAGAGACACCTGGAGGTAAAGAAGGTCAACGCTGAGTTACTGAAGAAACTGAAGGAACTGGACACCGAGCTGGAGTTTACAACAGGTCATTAAATCGTAATCATTAAATCATAAGAACAACAATAATAATAATAAAATAATTAATAATTAATTAAGTAATTTATTAATAAATAATTCATTATTAATTAAAATAATAATATTAAATATAAAAATAATAATTATTTTAATAACAATGATGACAAAATATTAATACATTTTATTCATTCCATCAATAATTTCTTAGAGCCTGTAGCTGTATTCTTTAATCTGATTGGTCGGAAAGTGTTTTGTGTGTTTGTTTTGTGCGGTTGTGTGTTGTATGTTTTTCTGCATTTTGTGTATGTATATTTTGTATGTTTGTGTGTTGTTTTTGTGTGTATGTATGTATGTTTTGGGTTTGTATGTTTCTGTATGTGTGTGTGTTTTTTGTGGGGGTTTTTTATTGTGTGTGTGTGTGTGTGTGTGTGTGTGTATAGTACGAACACTGATCTCTCTCTGGTTTTGTGTTCAGGCCCAGAATTAAGTGAAGAGATGAACTGTGTGTTTATCGGAATGGCATCAGAAGACCTGGACATCTCAGTGTTGGTGGAAACCATTGCGTCCACAGGCAGAGACATTGAGGAGAGCGGGAAGGTGACACAGACACACACACACACACACACACACACGCACAAAGACATACACTCACAGTCGTTCAGTCATTATTGAGATTGATCAGAGTAACTCCTGTTCTCTGTGGTTTATTTTATTATGGGATGTGTGTGTTGATTGTGTTTCTGTTATTCTGTTAATTATAATTCGTGAGTTGTTGTTGTTGTTGTTGTCTGTAGTTGTTGGAGAACCTGACTGAAGTGGTGCGAAAGGGAATCCTGGAGGCTGAACTGCAGCTTCAGAAAGCTACTGAGGAGAAACTCATCGAGGAGGTGTGTGTGTGTGTGTGTGTGTGTCGGTGTGTTTGTGTGTTTATCCGCGTGTTTTATGTTTTTAAATGCATTCGTGGATCTTTTTGAGATCGTGTTGTGTGGGGTGTGTGTGTGTGTGGTGTGTGTGTGTGTGTCTGGTGTGTGTGTGTGTGTGTGTGTGTGTGTGTGTGTGTGTGTGTGTGTGTCCATGTGTGTGTGTGTGTGTGTGTGTGTCCATTTCCAGACACCTGCTGGACGTGTAGAAAAAGCTGCATTAATAAATAAAAGTTGTTCCTTTGTGTTTCCTCTTTTCTCCTGCAGGGGGTGCTGCGGCAGATTCCTCTGGTCGGCTCAGTGCTTAACTGGTTCTCTCCTATTCAGGGCTCAGTGAAAGGCAGGACATTCGATCTGGCAGCTGGTGAGTTACAATGATGGCTTTAAACATTCTTATAAAGTACATAATGCGGTGACTTTAATATTTAAAAAACACAGTATAAATCAGTCAGCGTTTATAAAAAAAAAAAAACAAAAAAAAAAACTCATTTGTTTTTGTTTATGATGAAGTTTACGGCCTTAAATCTGTGCTGCTTATGAACTACGACTTTCTACGAATCATCACACTCAGGTGGTGCTGTGATGTGTGTGAACTGTTCGCAAGCAAAACACTGCACTGTTCATTAACTGTTCAAAAGTGAGCTGCTGTACTGTTCATAAACTATTCACCTATAAGCTACTCGTTAACAACTGCTAACATTTTCTCATCACAACCTGTTGATGTTGATTATCATGAACTGTTCATGGACAAACGATTGTGCTGTTATCGAACTGTTCACCAACAGAGTACTGCGCTGTTCATGAAGGGTTCACAAGCAAGACACTGTAACACAAACGGTTCACCCATGCATGGACTGTTTACACACAAGCTACGAAGCTTAAAAATGATCATAAACAGGTGGTGCCGCATTATTCATGAACTGTTCGCCGTGCAGTTAATGAAATCATGCTGTACAATAACTGTTTACCCAGAAGCTACTGTGCTCTTTATGAACAGTTCACAAGCTACTACTATCACAATGCTGCATTGCTTATAAACTGTGTATAGACAACTACTGTGCTGATCACGAAGAGTTCACAAGCAAAAAAAAAAACCCTGTGCTGTTCATTAACTGTTCGCAAGCTGCTACTATGTTTAAGGTAATATCACAAACAGGTGTCATTGTTCATGTTCGTTGTTCACAATCTGTTCACAGGCACCCTGCTGTGCTGTTCACGAACTGTTCACCAGCAGAAGTTGTGCTTTTTTATAAATGCTTCGTAAACAAAAAAATTGAGAACTGTTCACAAAGCAGAAGCTCCTGTGATCTTTGTGAACTTTTCCTGAGGCGGTGCTGCAATACTGTTGTACTGTATTCAACCCCACTGCTGTGTTATTCGTAAAAGAACAGAACAGAACATGCAGCGTTGTTATTGAACTGTTCACAAACAGCTACTGTGCTATTCATGCTACAGGATTGTTAACGAAACAGACATAAACAGTTCATCATTTTTCTTTAACCAGGTGTTTCTGCGTTAATGAACTGTTCACAAACAGAAGCCCATCGGTTTCTTTAAAAATACTGCAGTTTTAGCTGTTCATTAGCTCTGTGTGAGTTTTATACATCGATCCAGTAATGATTACTCCTCCTTTTTTTCTGTAGGTTGCTTGGACAGCACTGAGCCGGTTTACTCCATGAAGATTCAGACAAGTAAAGATGCTTCACCCGAATCGCCGACAACTACAGCCAAACAACTTTCAGGTTTGTTTTCCTGATTAATCCCATAACCCTGTTTATTATACGTAAGCATGTATTAAACATGATCTCATATTAATAAAATCCTAACTTTTTGAGAAAAATGTAAAAATTTACGAGATTAAAGTCGTAATATTTGGGGAATTCATTAGAATTTACGAGAATAATGTAGCTGTATGTAAATCAGGGGATGCTGATTGGCTGGTATGCGGGTTGCCATGTATCTGTGTTTTTAGTAGAGGACTGGGACGTGTTCATCACTTATATTAACACACTAACAGATTAATGACCTTTTTTAACAGAAGGGTTTGGTTAAATCTTACTTTAGGTTAGGATTAATTTTACTAATTAACCGCCGCAGTGTCCGTTTACTAATTATTATCCTATCAATCCTTCACATCATTTTTATAAAATTTGTGATTTTTTTTCGGTTTTAATTTCGTTATTTCTACTTTACTCTTGAAGAGAATTTATTTTTGATGTTTTATGACTTTATTCTTGTAAATTTGACTTCATTCTCAAAGTATTACAACTTTATTCTTGTAATTTTAACTTTTTTTATACATTTAGTTCGTTAGTTATTCCATGGCACTAAGCCTCTGTGGTAATACACTGTGTGTACGACTACGTAACATTTTTATTTGACAGGACAAAAGCTGTTCCGACGCTCCATGGCCGGTTCGGAGTCCTGCAGCGAGACCAGCTCTGTCTGCCATCTGGATGAGTCTCTAAAGGAGGCGGAAGTTCCTCAGCCGAATTCGGCCACATCTGAGACCCCTCAGGAGCTCCCGCAGGAAGCGGTAACGTCAGATCAGCGCGTCCCAGAGGGCCAGGGAGAGTCTGAGTCCATCAGATAGAACCACGGAACCCATTAGCAAACGCCAAAGCGGCAGTACACTGTGAAGTGCGTGACCTCGATGCCTTGACCAAGAGCTGCGTTCCGATACTGTTAGTAACACATGCTCATCTGCTTCCCATGTCTTAACCAGTGTTATCTGGAATGAGATGGAGCTACCCAGAAATCATTGCGCTTTGCACTCAGAAACTGTTCCCTTTAAAAATGAAGAATGAATTGTAAACAGAAGCAATAAAAAAAAAAAAAAAATCCGCAGTGGCGTCACAGTTACCTAAAAGGAATCCATGTCCCATACACGCTTTCATCTTCTCGTATGAAGGAGGAAGTTGGCGAACGTGTGTTAGAACAGTATTGGAACGCAGGACAGGAAGTGAAAGTTTGTTCTAGACCAAGAAAACAACTGGAATATTTCATCAGTGCGCATCGTCTTCCACAATTCCTTTACTCTCCGTTCTAGTAACAGCAACCGTCCGTGAATATTCGCCGTTCTGTTTTTGCGCACTGTCTTGCAGCATCGATTATCTGTATGTTTTTTTTTCCCCGTTTGTTTTTGTTTACGTTGTAGATGTTGTGTTTTGTTTACTGTAGATTGTGGGTTGAGTTTCTGTGCGCTCGTTTTCACTTGGAGAAGAAGTTCAAGGCGAGGAAAATTATACACAAGATCTCTCGAACCAACACACAATTATTACTAATAAATAACAGCCACGTGTGATGTTGTAGTGTAAAAGGAATAAAACACATTAAGGGTAAAAAGTAAAAAGATTTGTGGGGCATTTCGTACATTTAAGTTTTCTCTAAACGACTGCTAAACTAATTCTTCGCCAAAAAAAAAGAAATGACGGAAGGATTTTCCTTAGTCATGAGGATCGATAATGATAATATTAAAATCATCAGTTTGAAGGCGTATTGCACTTTTTTTTGTACAGAAAATTGAATCCGAATTATTGTTATTTATTCTACAGATCGATTAAAGTCCAAACGAAGACGATAAAACGTCCAATTTTTGGTCGTCTAAAAGTAATTTAAAAAAAAAAACCCCGTGTGATTATGTACTCATTTTTTTTTCCGTAAGCATGTCCCGTCACCTGAAAGCCACTGATGAAGTCGTTCCGTTCACTCGAGTCGTTAAGGGTTTCATTATAATTCGATAAAATAAAAAAAGCTTTTAAATATCGTATAAAACCACAAATATCCATTTTCACTATTACAGTAGATAAAAACAGCTCCAGATGATAATCACACCTTTAATTGCAACACCCTGATTTGTTAATGAGATGTAAATGAATGATTTGTTGTCGGAGACTGGATGATCGGGCAAAGCAGCTACACTGTTTGTTGTAATTTAATGCAATAAATATCCTGAAAGTTGTTGATTTTTTTTTCTTTTCTTTTGTGGCAGAACAAACTTAGCGATATTATCAGATTAAACTAGTTTTTTATAATCACATAAGAAAAAAAAGAGTCTGTAAATTATAATAAAGATTATAATGCCAAGAAAAGTGTCAAACCATTTATTTTTCTCCAAACTATTTGCACTAAAAAGAGTTTTTTCTTCTTTAACAAAAAAGGTCAACTCTAATGTTAGCTACTGGTGTTAGCGTTCATGCTAAGTCTTAGCTCGATGCTAAGAGAGTATTTAATGCATATTTGAGCTAAACTAAGTTTTATATTTAACTTTTACCGACATATCTGAGGTAAATGTTAACATTTTTGACATTTCTGTCTTATTTTTGCGGTCATTGCATTTTTAGTTTATCTTTATAAAAGCGCTAATAGCTACTTAAATTGTTAGCAGGGAGCTTTAGCTAGCTTGGGTTTGGCGTAGGAATCTGTCGCTTAGCAACAGCGCTTTCACAACTTTTAGCGCTTAAGCAGTAAGTAAACACAAATTAATTTGCTAAATTATTGTTATTATTAAAGTTTTATTGTGTTTTGGAACCACATTTAATTCCAGGCTGCTGATCGACACTAATGGCTTTTCCTGTTTCTGGGTATAATTGAATTAAAATTAAGAATATATATTTATCAATATATATTATTTAATATAATTTTTTTTGTATTTTTAGGTATATAAATGTTATTGTTTTAAGAAGTAAGTAGGGATGAACATGATTAATCGATGATGGCTAACTGATCGTTAAGAATTTAGTGGATCATAATTCAACTGATTGATTATTTTTATCGAGTCTCTTAATTTCAGTAAAGAAATAATAAATTGCTACAACTTATAAAGTCATTCTATAAAACGGTATAACATCAACTTTGTGTGAACATTTTGGTCGAGAACCAAATGTATAAGCGAAGCGGGCAGGTGTTAACATCCTTTTGGCCACAGAGAATATGTTATAAAAGATAAGAAGAAAACGTCTCGTATGTTTTTTAAAAATAATTTTTACTTTTTTATTTATCTGATAATCAAAAGTAACCAAATAAACCTTTTCAAATATATTACTATGTAATTTAGACATAAAATTATCCACCTCACATTTCCCTATTTGTTCCTTTAAGACGGGTTTTTCCCCCCGTATAAATAGGGAAATGTAGTTTATTTTGTGCGTCACAACTTGTAAGTGACGTACAGGCGGACAAAAAAAAGCACTTCATTTCCCAGAATGCTCTTTCACGGCGGTTGAAGATGTCGTCATCACATACACACGAGGATTCGTTCGGAGCTACTGCTGAGTCGAGGCTCCTTTTTTCCCCCCTTCCGTGCGTGAAGCGAGACCGGCTGATTGAGTTCAACATACCGGGGGGCTGTTTAATAGGGAGAAGATTTACCGGAGAGGCGAACGAAGATTAAACATAGTCGGTCTCGGTTATATAACTATAATTATAAATATATAAAATCATATAAAAGTCTGTATTTCAGTTAACGGCGAACAGTTTCGGCGCAAATGGAGCCAGCGCGAGACGCTGCGCCGGATTCATGGGAACAGGAGGATGAGGTTAGCGAGGCCCTGGTCAGCGCACACACCGGCCTCAGTGACTCCTTCAGCGGCCTCAACGTCAACGCCAAGCCCTTCATTCCGAACGTCAACGCGGCGGAGTTTGTCCCTGGCTTACTCCAGAAAATGCCTGCGGAAACCATCGCCCATGTAGCCGGTAAACTTCCCCACAAGTCACGTTTAGCTAAGCTAGGCTACTTGATTTTTTTTATCCCGCCTATGCTATGCTATGCTATAATATGCTAAGCTAACGTACGATAAGAGGAGTTTAAAGTTCTCTATAGCTCGTGAGAAGAGAAGCTAAGCTAACACAGGGGCTAAGTTTATTTCAAATAGAAACCGACAACATTTCTACTGTATTTATTTATTTTATTTTCGTAATGTCTTTACAAGTGCACACGCAAATCACACGTGTTAAAGTCGGCTAACCAGTTAGCAATACTTTATACAACAAGAGTCTTTCAGATTTCTTTCAATCCAAAATGGCTGCGGTTTTACCAACACTACCTACTAATAATCCTCTATACCAGATTAGGTAACTAGTTTACTAACTAGTAGTGACAGTGTGGGGTAATTAAGTTAGCAAAAAAAAAAAAAGTAAATCCCAGAGTACACGGTTCCCTATTGGACAGAAGCGGCACTACAAATGGTGTGGATGCCATTACTTATGCGTCCGGTTATGTGCTGGGTTTTAAACCCGGATTAAAAAGCAAAACCGGATTAATAAATTAATTGATGATTCTGGTCACGTGACTGGTGGGACGGTAAATACTGCAGGTTGCTAAAAAGCTATAAAAAAGTGTGTGTGTGAGAGTCACTGCTGTGTTGGCAGTCTGTTCCGGCTTTTTTAAATTTAGTTAATGTTTTATACAATACACTCCATCAGGTGATTTAGTATAATTATTGCTATATATATATATATATATATCTATATATTAATATATATATATATATATAAATAAATTTTGTTAAGCCCCGCCCCCTAAACCGACAGAGTCCACCCTGTTCAGATAACATTTACTCACTTCTGTGTCCCTAGATTAGGGTTAGGCATGATTAATCGAATACAGATAATTTATTTATAAAAACTATCCATAATTCATTGAACTGATTAATGTTTTCATTAGCAGTTACAGGAAGACAGTAGAACACTGAAGTGGTGGCTTAGTGGTTAAGGTGTTGGACTTTGATTCCCGGCACCACCAGGCCACCACTGTGGGTCCCTGAGCGAGGCCCTTAACCCCAATCGCTCAGATGTTAATGTAAGGCGCTCTGGGTGAGGGCGTCTGCCAAATGCTGTAATTGTAACTTAATCTGCGTATATATTTAATTTTAGTGTAAATAAGTTTATTTGCAGTACGTTTTTACATAGACATGTAAAGTAACAAAGACTCTAAAGTAAATATTCGCTGAGTTACAGTTCCTTCGGTCACACGCTTTAGAAAACCCGTTTGATTGGAAAGAGACGGCAGTAAGCTGTCTGTGGCGTCCGGTGTTTTACCTTTATTTTTTGTAAAACAAAAATTAAAAGTTTTATTTTTTCTAAAAGATCCTTTACAGTTCGGATTAATGTATTACTCTAATTTGTATGACCTTAAACGAAGGAGTATTTAAATAATATTTACTGTATTAAAATTAAGCAGTCAGGAGGCACCGGCACCTCCTCTGAGTTCAGGGGAATGAGGAAAAGTTTAGAACCAGTCCATGCCAATGTAGTCTATATTTTTACATCTGTAACCCTTTCAGTCATTCTGACCTGAACCACATTTAGGTCTTGCCGTTGTGGAGATCACATGACCTCAGCAAAGGTTGTTATTTCTGAGCTGTTCCACGAAAACAAGAGATGTGAAGGTGGTGTGTGTGTGTGTGTGTTTTTTTTTTTTATTTTTTTTTTTTAGAACTGTTTTATAGGAAAAGGGAAAACAGGTTTAGTGGCTCAGTGGTTAATGTCTTTAGCTGATGCTATGAAAATGATTGCACTGCCCTGACTTTTAACAGTTTAATGCTGTTTTTTCTTGTAAATTGTTTAAGGATAAACCAGTCAGTCGAGTTTTTGTATGTATGAATGCAGTTAATAGGCAGAAACCATTTATTCTGTTTTCTGAACTTCTAGCCAACCCATTTCCATTTCTGGCATTTGGCTGACGCTCTAATCCAGAACGACTTGCGGCCATTGCACAATTTTTACACGTTTAAAAAAGAAATACGTCAATCATGTTTACACACTGCATTCAAAACTCTCATTTATCATAAAATCTTCGGCTCTGGTATGTGTATATATATAAAATGTGTGTATATTTATGTGTGTGTGTCCATACATTGGACCAACTGCCCGTCTCTGGTCAGGATCAGCTGATCCGTAAAAATTGGTAGTCTTCTAATTTAATGTAGTTCCTCTGTTTTAATAGCGTCTTCACCAGAAATCGAATACTTCCCTTCAGTATAGCGTGTGTAAATAAGTGTGAGAGTGAATGGTATATTCCAATCATTAGTATGCCAAAAAGAGTGTGTGAAAGTTTCCAGGAGGATCCATCACTTCTGTCCAGATTCTGATTACTATCCCATGAGCCTGCACGAGAGACGACTCGTCATATTACAAAAGTGGCGACGCGGCACTTAAATTAGCTTTAATTACTTCACAATATTTTTTTTGTCATTTAATTGCACTTGTTTATTATTCAACTTAAAATTTGCGCTATTATGATGTCATTTTCACGTGACAATATCAACATGGCGGATGTTATGCGTCCCAATTTCATTCCTGCGTCTAATAATTATACTATATAGAACCTATTTAAGAAATATGCGATTTCAGACGCAAAAATTCTCTTTGTCGTTGAATACTAACAGTGCCACCCTCAGGACTGGAGTATGTAAACCACGTCGATGGACTTTTGAGTCACCAACACTTACACCAGCTTTAATGGAAAATAAAACCTGATGTGTGTTTAGAGTTACATGTTATAGGATTTTCCTTCTTTTTTTTTTTCTTGCAGTTCCGGAGAAAGATGACTGTATCGAGATCTCGGTACCTGTCGGTAAGCAGTGCTTTTATTTATACATATTAAATCTTTCTGCCAAGACGGTATGTAACAAGAGCGATCAGTGTCCGATCTGTTGAGTGTGTAAACAGTAAAAGTGTTTGTTTACGTGTGTGTGTGTGCGCCGTTGACGTTTGACTCTTATGTTTGTTGTGTCAGCAGCTCCGCCGGTAGAGAACGGCTCCGGAGACGGAGACACGGCAGCTGAGGAAGAGAGCTGGGAGCAGAAAGGAGAAGATCACTCGCTCCAGGAAGAAGGACTGGAGGAGGAAGAAGAGGCACCAATGCCAAAAGTGACTCCCGTTCAACACAACGCGCCCAAAAAGGAGCACGTCAACGTGGTCTTTATCGGTCATGTGGGTGAGTACATTACACGGCAACGACTAATCCAGGAAATACCGTAATCACACCTTCCTGCCACACAATACACATTATCTTCTTTTCTGTCTGTATATTTCCCTCTCTTTATTTCATGTCTTCTTTTTTGTCTACCTGCCTGGCTGTCTTCT
The DNA here is from genome assembly GCA_005784505.1 of Bagarius yarrelli. Taxonomy (NCBI): domain Eukaryota; kingdom Metazoa; phylum Chordata; class Actinopteri; order Siluriformes; family Sisoridae; genus Bagarius; species Bagarius yarrelli. The sequence goes on from VCAZ01000083.1 coordinate 462,136, forward strand.
TTTCTTGTCTGTCTGCCTGCCTGGCTGTCTTCTTTTCTTTTTTTTCTGTCTCTTATTTTTTATGTCATGTTATTTCCATCTTTTTTTTCTGTCTGCCTTTCCTTTTTTTACCCTGTTGTAGCAAAGTAAAGTAATTGGTGTTTTCTCGTGTATATAACATAACCTGAGGTGTTTTATTCCTCTTGTATCACAGCACCAATCATTTTTACATTTTGAACAGTTTATTCGGCTGTATAGGAATTAAAGCAGCAGCAGATTGTGGGGTGTTACAGATGTGTAAAGTTTTACTGATACTGACTAAAAAAGTTATTGTGACTCAACAGCAGAAATAAGAACAATTGCGACTGTTTCACTGTGTTAAGAGTCACTGTGTACTGGTGGTGTTGTGATGGTTTGGTAATCTAATTTCATCGTTTATCTAGAAGTTTTAAAGAGTTTTCAAAAACCGCAGTTGGATTTGAAGCCAGTCTGAATGAGCTGAAGGGAAACTTGTTGAACTGCTGATGGGTCTTTTTATTTAAAAAAAAAATCTTCCGTGCAAAAGCCTTGGAAAGAAAATAAAACAAGGCCTTGGACGCAGATAAGAGCACGGACGTCAGCGCCAAACCAATACCAGTCTCCTGCGGTTTGTGGAAAAGTGCCTGTTTATACGACACGTTTGTTAATTGTTGAGTTTTATAGGCTGCAGCTTGGTTCTCGGTTATGTTTAGAGATCTTCCTCCACCTGTGTTTTTATGTGAAACATCAGGAAAGACGTTGAGTCTTCGTAGTGGTTCATAATAAGGGCTAAGTGCGAGTCGAAAAAGATGGAGCAAAGAAACTGTGAAGGACTAAAGACGTCGTCAGTATTTAAATGAAATTATTTGCTTAACAAAAAGCTGTAAAGCTGTGATGTAGAGCGAGAAGAGGTAAGGAGAAAATTGGGGAAACGTACAAAAAGAAAATATTTTATTATATATTAATATAAATAATAAGCACAACTGAAATCTGCTAAAAAGATCTGATAAAGTTCACTTTTAATCAATGAATCATTCAGTCGATTGATTTTATGCAACATTCATCTGCTTTCCATGTGCAAGTGACTGCAGCCAGCGTTGCCAGATTGGGCAGATTTCCCTGTTTACTTTTTATTATAGTCAAGACCAGAAGAAATGCAATGGGCTGGTTGATCTTTTTGAATAAAAAAAAGTTATAAAACTTTGCAATACATTTATTACTGGTGTCTTTATACCGAAATAAAAACATGACATTTTAGGTCTGCTATTATAGTTTTGACAGATTATACTAACTGTGGAATATATAAAAATATATATATATAAATCGGAATCGTGTGTGAGAAGGAGTTAATTATCGGTTATCAGTGTCGGGGAAAGTTTGTCACATTGTGCAGTACAGTTGCATTTAACAGTGTAGACGTGACCTAAAATATTAAGAAATGTGCCTGTAAAATGTATGATGCAACTTTGTGATCCAAATCTGCTCACCAAAGTGGGTGTGGCTTAAATGTTTATTTTTAACTAAATACATGTCATATAAATATATAATTATAAATTGTCATTTTCTCAAATGCCATTGATCGAGTAAAAAAAAAAACTTGTATATAGTCGTTATATAAATAAGTGGTTTTTACAGTATTTAACTTTAGTTAAACTGCAGCTGCATCTCCGGATTTCCTGTACAGATTTTCTCACGTTTATATTCTCTCAAGTCATCATGCATTTAAAGACTTTCACAGCTCAAACCTTTCGTTTCTTATTTTCACTTTTAGATGCCGGCAAGTCGACCATCGGTGGACAGATCATGTGAGTAGTGAAGCTCTTTTTCTCTCCAATTCATTGCCTTTTCTAGAAAAAATTTGACTGAAAATGAGGATGTGGACCTCCTATAAAATCTTTCTACATTTAGATTTTTATGTATGTCCTTTTTTTGTTGCTGATTACTGATTCCTGAGCTGTGTCCAAAATCACATACCTGTCGACTATATATAGTATGCGGAAAACCGTACAGAGGCGAATGGTATGTCAAAATGGTGGAAAGCAGCACACTGTGTTTTTTCAGGAGCTTAAAGTAGCGTATGGAGTAAAAATCTGGTTCCTTCTAGGTTAAAGTGCACTCATTAAACATCTTAGTTAAACATTATCCCACTTTAAATTCATGCTGCTCTGTCACGTGACGATATCAACATGGTGGCTGTGGCACGTCTGAATTGGAAAGTACTGACTAACTCGAATGTAGTACAAACTTGGGATTTCGGATGCAGCATCTGTTTCTCATCTTAAATGAAACTTGAAACACACCTGGTCAACTGAAACATTAGACACACCTGGTCAACTGAAACATTATGCACACCTGGTCAACTGAAACATTAGACACACCTGGTCAACTGAAACATTATGCACACCTGGTCAACTGAAACATTAGACACACCTGGTTCAGCTCATGTATTTTCAGTAAGTTGGATCAGGTGTGTTTAAAGTAGAAAAGCTGACGGTTCCTGCTCATGATGGTCAGTAGGTGGCACTGTGTTACTGTATGATTTCAGGAACAGGTTAAACACACCTTTATGTTGACTCAACACTAATATATTCTTATAATCTTAGTATAAAATTTTAAACATTTGTGACAAACATGAGGACAAAAAAAATCCTAGATTTAACTGCTTTGCCAGACAGCACACCACACACCAACAGATTATTTTATCAGCAGTGAATATCTGAAATCTCAAAAACATCTTGCTGATGATGAGCAGGGAAAAAATGCGACGATGGTGTCTAGAATTTGACATAAAATTCATTGGGGGGGGGTTAAGGGGTTCGGGTAAAGTCCATTTAAGCCCACGGTGGTGTCTTGGTGGTGCTGGGAATCGGACCCTGTTCTTTCTGGCATTAGTCTAACCCCTAAGCCACCACTTTTTTTTTGGCTGTTGACTAACATTTCCTTAACTCCTTTTTGATTTTTTTTCTAACAGGTATTTAACAGGAATGGTGGAGAAACGAACTCTGGAGAAATATGAAAGAGAGGCCAAGGAGAAGAACAGGGAAACTTGGTAAGGTGAACTAAGCTGTAAAACAGAGGCGTGTGCTGTTATTGAAATGTAATCAGTGACGAAGGGATGAGGAACTGTTGGATGATGAACTGTTATCACATTTAAGGTTGATTATTTTTTTCTGTCAGCCACTTCATAACATCTGTAACTCTGGTTATTTCCCGTTCAATCGTATATTATAGCCGCTATAATATAAAACGGTTTACAATATCAGAACAACGCAATACAACCAAATGTGCAAGATTAGCTTTATTAGAGAGACCATATGTAATAATCTATTACAGTACAATTCTAGCACCTTCCTGTGAAGTTAATCAGTGTGTGTAGATATATTTTAAATATTTTATACTTTTTATTTTTATATTTGTAAAGCCATTTTATTTTTTCTCCTTTGCTTCTTCTTTATTCAATGTACTTGTTTGTTTTTTTTTCTTTCTAATAAGCAGCTACTGGAAAGTGAATTCTCTTTGAGAGAAATAATTATACCATCTTATCTATCATCAATAAATATAACATAATAAACTTAAAAAAGCATCATTCATGCTACTTAAGCTTCTTATTTTAACAATTATAAAAAAAAAAAAAAAAAGGATTTAGTCTCAAATGTGAAAGCTCGTCTTCTGTATGAGTCTCCCTAGGGACAGCAATCCAGTGGAAAATAATGCTAAGCTATAAACTGATGGAGTTACTTTTTTTTCTTATCACTGTAATGTTATTAGAGCGGTCATTTTTGCCCAAAGTAAATAAATAAATCTGTGCTCTCCGTAGGTATCTTTCTTGGGCCCTTGACACGAATCAGGAGGAGCGAGATAAAGGTAAAACCGTGGAGGTGGGCCGTGCGTATTTCGAGACGGAGAAGAAGCATTTCACCATCCTGGACGCACCGGGACACAAGAGCTTTGTCCCCAACATGATCGGAGGAGCGTCACAAGCTGATTTGGCGGTGCTGGTGAGTTGTTGGGTTAATTAAAATGGTGGATCAGTTGTTGAGGTGTTATAGGGCTGATCGGGGATCATGGGTTCAATTCTCTTCACCATCATTAGAAGCTTGGTGGTGTTTGGAATTTGAACCCACAATTTCTGGTTAGCAGGTTAACCTTAAATGCTGCGCTGATCAGGTGTGCATAAACCTTTGGCCATATATATACTGGATTATTAAATCTGTTGGAAAGAGTAGTGTTAGATGTTATGTAGCTTAACATAGCGATGTCTTGAATATCCCGTAGGTGATTTCAGCGCGTAAAGGCGAGTTCGAAACGGGGTTCGAAAAAGGAGGTCAGACCCGAGAGCACGCCATGCTGGCCAAAACCGCCGGAGTCAAACACCTCATCGTCCTTGTGAACAAAATGGACGACCCCACTGTGAACTGGAGCTTGGAGAGGTGAGACGTCAGATTCCCACCTTTACAATCGCTCACGTCTTCGCTGGAAAAATCTCAACCTTATGGTCGTTTCTGCACAGATACGAGGAGTGTAAAGAGAAACTGGTGCCATTTCTGAAGAAGGTGGGCTTCAACCCTAGAAAAGACATTCACTTCATGCCATGTTCAGGACTGACAGGGGCCAACCTGAAGGAGCCAATCGAGCACTGCTCCTGGTACACGTAAGTGAAGAAACCATCTGATTGGTGGATTCAATTTCTAGAAAATGTTGGGGTTTTTTAAAATTATTTTCCTGTAACGGCACAGCACAAATGTGAAACTCTTGCTTTAATGTAGTTAAAGTCTCTCTCTCTCTCTCTCTCTCTCTCTGTGTTTAAAGAGGTTTACCGTTCATTCCACACCTGGACAGTTTGCCAAATTTCAGCAGATCCAGCGACGGACCGGTCAGGTTACCGATTGTAGACAAGTACAAGGTGAAGATTTTCCTCCTATTGTTGAGTTTTCTTCTTTTTCAAGTTAGCAGTGATGTGTATTTTCTCTACACTCTTCAGCATAAGTACCGAAACACACACTCAGATATGTGTTCCGCTCACTCACTGCAGGTTACGGCTAAAAGATCAGCGGTTACTTATTTTTAAAGCATCATAAGCATCATAAGCATACCGTAGTAAACTCTTAATTTTAACGATTTCTCCTTGCTCATAGTTTGTTACTTTGAGGTCCGTATAGCAAACTGAGCTCCATCATCAGTCATGGGCAGAAATATTGTTAGCTTCATACATTACAGCTTCAATCATTTCTGCCTGGTAGATGTTAGCTAGCTGGTTTATCACTGCGTCCGGCGTTAACTTTATCCAAAAAAAAAAAAATCTCTTTCTAAAGATGGTTATGTTCTCGTGAACGTGTTGTGTTGTGAAGTTTATTCTAATGATTTTGATGGTCTGTAGGACATGGGCACTGTGGTTTTGGGCAAGTTGGAGTCTGGATGTATCAGCAAAGCCCAGCAGCTTGTGATGATGCCCAACAGAGTAAGAGACACGCTATATAAATCCAGTGTTTAATAATGAATTTACTGTTGATGCAGTTCCATGCTGATATATTAGAACGTGCGAGTCAAGGTTAGTGATGTTTGGTGTGTGTGTTTGTTAGCACACTGTAGAGGTGCTCAGCCTGCTTTCGGATGACGTGGAGACGGATGACGCAGGACCCGGAGAGAATCTGAAGCTTCGACTCAAAGGCATCGAGGAAGAGGAGATCCTACCCGGATTCATCCTGTGCACTTCGGAGAGCCTGTGTCACTCGGGACGCACCTTCGACGCTCAGGTAAAAAATGGGTGTGTTTGGTTGTGTTCAGGCAGCAGAAAAGGGTTACGTCTTTAAAATTAAAGCCAGAACTAAAGAATTTTAGTACATTTCTTTTAACAGATCATTTGGAAAGTTAACGATTAATTAATTCATTTTTACTTTTAACCTTTTTTTCTGTGGGTTTTTTCCCCTCAATATTTTATTTTTATTCAGTCTGTTTAGGATTTTGCGGTTCTTTTTGTGATCATTGCGGGTTTGAATTACTTTACAGCAGCTTTCCAAAAAAAATGCTACATGTTGTGATGCTTTGTGTTTTGTTGCAATAACCAGTATCATCATTTTTGTTGGTAAATAAGACATCTTTAAAATACGCTACTAGAAAGTGCGCTTAGTGACAAAATCGTTGCGTTTCGGGCTCTGTGATTGGATAAAGTTACAAGTGGTGGCGCAAAATGCACAGGGATCGGATATATTTGCGTTAATAGTGGCATTTGGACGTCACAAAATCCTGGAGGTTCTGTTTATTCTAAAAAGAAATCATGTTTCATTCGTTTCGGCTGAACTAAACAAGAGAAAAAACACTGCGCGAAAACAGCGTGTGTGTTAGAGTTTAGGACAGAGGAGGCTTCAGGCAGACTTGTGACTCTCCAGTCACACCATTTTCTATTTTTCGCTCTTCAGCATAAGTACCGAAACACATACACAGATATGTGTTCCGCTCACTCACTCTCTCTCTCTCTGAGAAACCAAACTTTCCACCAGGTTAGAACGATTCATTATGACTGTCAAATTTCTTAATGAGCTGTTATCAATTAATTATGCCTGTCTTTTAACAGAACAGTCCACATCTCATTGTTTTTGCTACTTATTCTATGTTTTAAAATGATCAATTCTTTCTTTTTCTCTTTGTTCTTTAGATCGTCATTATTGAACACAAGTCCATCATCTGCCCAGGCTACAATGCAGTCCTGCACATTCACACCTGCATCGAGGAAGTGCAGATTACGGTAATAGAATAAAAAAAAACCCCACACGTCTTATTTTAGAACTTGGAGCCTATTTATACTCACAGGGTAGGACACGAATAATAATAATAATAATAATAATAATAATAATAAATCAATGGATATAGGAACATCTGCTTGGCATAGTGAAGTAAACAACCTGGAAATGTTTTTTCTACTGGAAACATCTGGTTGCCAAATCTTGTAAAATTGTCCATCACAGCATTTTTTCAGAGTGCAGATTCTCAGTTGATGCACCTGCTGATTAACTGATCGGATACATGTGAGGTTTTTGGTGCCGTTGCTGTGTGGGTTCATGTGTCTGTGTTATTTGTTTTAGGCCTTAATTTGTTTGGTGGACAAAAAGACGGGTGAGAAAAGCAAAACGCGACCTCGCTTCGTCAAACAGGACCAAGTGTGCATTGCTCGCCTCCGGACCGCCGGGACCATCTGCCTCGAGACATTCAAAGACTTCCCTCAGATGGGCCGGTTCACCCTGAGGGACGAAGGTCAGTACAGCGTCTACACTTTATTAGGAACACCTACATGAGTCCCACCTAACAAGAGCTTGAGCTGTCATCTACATCTCACATTAGAATAAGGGAATCTTTGGTGTAGTGGGTTAAGCAGTTGCGCTGCGTCGACCCAAGTTCGATTCCGGCTTGGGTCATTGCGGTCCCACCCCACTCTCTCTCCATCTCCCTAATTTAATTTTTGTCCTATAAATAAAGGTAAAATGCCCCAAAAAGTCGTATCCGGGTCTCGAGGCTGTAATTTAAGGACCCCTGGTATGAAGTTTACACAAAATGATTAAAAAGTGGTTTAAACTAGCTTTAGGGCCACTAATGCTCATATTAAACGTCTCGCCTTCCTATCAGTACTCGAACAGCCTGACCCCCTACTAACCCATCACATTCCCTCAAACACTTTGACTAGTGTGAGCTGAGGAGCATCTCAGAACACACCACGTGTTGCTTTTAGTGGTGGTAGTGTAGTAAAGAAAACTGCAAAAATGTGACCTTTTTTTTTTTAAATTGTTTTCCTTTTTTTGTCTCTTTTGCAGGGAAGACCATCGCCATTGGGAAAGTATTGAAGCTTGTTCCTGAAAAAGACTGAAAAAATTCTATATGCGCGAGTGTGTGTGCCAGGGGAGAGGCAGGACAAAGCAGGAAAAGAGGTGTTGCACCAGGAGCAACATGTTTCCCAGCTTTTCTGCCCTCCTGAAGAACCAGCTCACAAAAGCAAAACTTCTCTATCAGGAAATTTGTTTTTAAGCAAAGAAATAAAAAAAAAATAAAGAAAAGAAATCCACACCACACCTTGTAAGCTTTCTCATATTGAGAGCTCAGCAGTGCCATTTTTTTCAGTCTCCCTTCACCAGACTTGTGTGAAAAGATGGTGTGTTTGTTTTTTTTCTCCTCACTACCAGAGGATCACGATGTGCGGCGAAGGCGCCATTATCGTAATGATGTGGACCGGCGTTCCGCTCGTGTTATTATAATGTTTAATATGATTAACAGGTTAAAGCCGGAAAAATAATGAAACGTCAGTATCTCAGCCGCATCTCATCTCCCTTTGCTTATACACGCGCACACACACACACACACACACACACACACTTTGATTTTTCTTGCTGAGCGCATCATGGTGCTCACATGTTATTAAAGCAAACGTCTATGACAATAAAAATATTAAATTGGAGAACTGAGTTTCTTTTGATTTAGATTTTGTCTAATGCTGTGTTCACACCAAACCGGACGCGAACTTGCACATCCCATAATTTGCTCTAGGTCACTTAGAACATCGAGCTGAACAGCCGCTTCCCTGATCCGTGCCTCCTATAGACCGTCGTACATTTACAGTATTTAGCAGACGTCCTTATCCAGAGCGACGTACGTTTCTCTCTCATATACAACTGAGCAATTGGGGGTTAAGGGCCTTGCCCAGGGGCCCAGCAGTGGCAACTTGGTGGTGCTGAGAATCAAACCCTGATTTTCCAAGTAAAAGCCCAAACATCTTAACCACTAGAACCTCCCGGCTATGAAATTTGTGTTGTTGAACTGATTTTGCATGGTGGAAAGTGTAACCCTGCCTTACTGATCCCTGCCATGCAAATCTGTTTAACTATCTGAAGAGGAAATACAGTGCTGTGGGTTTAAAGTGTCAAGTCTTCTATTACTCCTGTATTTATAACCACACACACACACACACACACCGTCACCAGATATTTTATATTTGAAATAGTTTTAAAATAAGAATCAAATCTTAATTTGGATCTCGGAGTCATTTCACTTGGATGGGAATCCAAACTTTTATACAAAACTTTTATTTAAATTCTATTTATTTAAACAATTTTTCTTGGGGAGCTGAAAAATGTTAAAAGACTGACCCACTGACATGATCTCTGGAATCTCATCACCGCAAAGCCTTCTGGGTAAAGCCGAACATCAACATCGTGTGTAAAAGTGGAAGGGAGCAAGGTTTTGAAGTTTAACTTTGAGTGACGTCTGCTCTATCCAACATCTATCTGTCTGTCTGTTTATCTTTCTTTTTATTTGTCTGTGTCTATCTGTCAAATAAAATTTCTATCTATGTATCTGTCTGTCTATCCATCGCTCTAACTGTCTGCCTGTCTATCTGTATGTCAAATAAAAAATATATTTAAGCGGCGTATTGCCTGCTCTATCTATCTCTCTGTCTGTCCACCTATTTATCTATCGCTCTGTCTGTCCACCTATCTGTCTGTCTCTCCATCGCTCTATCTGTATGCCAAATAAAAATTAGATTTAAGCGGCGTATTGCCTGCTCTATCTATCTATCTATCCATCTATCTATCTATCTATCTATCGCTCTGTCTATCTATCTATCTATCTATCTATCTATCTATCGCTCTGTCTATCTATCTGTCTATCTATCGCTCTGTCTATCTATCTATCTATCGCTCTGTCTATCTATCTGTCTATCTATCGCTCTGTCTATCTATCTATCTAAATACTAAAATTATAAGTCGTCATTTTGAGGGAAAAAAACTTGCATATTTTGACTATTTTTAAAATTGTTACTTTACTCTTGTAATTATTAATTTTCCCTTTAAAATATTCCCACTATAATCTCGTAATCTTAATTTTTTTACGTGGCATTAAAACACTGCCATCCTTTCTAACCGTTTTACCCCGCGATGTCACTGATCTGACCAATCAGCACTCTCTATAGGATGACGCACATTACGAATGGTCCAATAACAATCATCCATGACGTAACCCAGGAAATAGACAACCATTAACCGATCTCCAAGCCATGCGGGTGTTGTAATCTTTCCCCCGTATAGGATGAAGATCGCAGGATCACGAGGCAGACGTTCTACACTTCCATGAGCGAGCGTCAGATTCTGAGAGGAGAATTGAATCGGAGGAATTTTTCTCTCCGCTATTGTTTAAAAACTGTTTCGGCTTTTTATTGAGTTATTTTGTAGATTTTGAGCACAAAACGGAATTAAAAAACAAAAGATAAAAAGTCAGAAAAGGTTTTTTCCCGTTATTTAATTCGGTTTTGGCGTCAAAGCAGAAGTCGGAAAAATTTGAAAGTTTTGGTAAGTCGCGAGCGCTTGTTTAAGTTAGCTACAACGGCTAACAGTTTTTAGCAGCGGTTTTACTGAAAAACAACAACAACAACAACCTAAATATTAAATTAAAATACGATTTAACGAAAGAATACAGTGTCACCTGATAGAATATAAAGTCGTTAAAGTTTTCTTAACATGTAAAAACTCTAAACAAAATGTGTAACGTGTGTAAAAAAATAGTGTAATGTTGAGATTGAACTTTATTCAACTTTATCTTTTAACGCTTAAAACAATTGAAATAACTTTTCTGTAACGGAGTCTTAAGTAATAAATTAGTAAGAATGTTAGTTGGATGACGTCATGCTGTGTTTGTCCGTTACACGAGTTTAAAAATAATAAAACTTAAAAAAAATGTATTGGAAATACAATTGTAATTGGATATCCGCCTGCTGACGTCATTGTGTGTGTTGTGTTTTTTGGGAATTAAATAGAATTTTAATATACGCTTTATTTACAAATATTTACATATACATTATTGCAGGTACTGTGTGTGTATATATAATGTATATATGTCTATATGTGTGTATTATTTATTATTTATAATAGAATGAACTCGTTTTCCAATCCTGTCCAACCTCGTCACTCCCAAAGAAAACCTCAACACCTTCAGCTCTGCTACTTCCAGCTCTGCCACCTGTTTCTTCCTCAGCGCCACTGTCTCTAAACTGTACATCATAACTGTCTCACCACTGTCTCTAAACTGTACATCATAACTGTCTCACCACTGTCTCTAAACTGTACATCATAGCTGTCTCACCACTGTCTCTAAACCATACATCATAGCTGTCTCACCACTGTCTCTAAACTGTACATCATAGCTGTCTCACCACTGTCTCTAAACTGTACATCATAACTGTCTCACCACTGTCCCTAAACCATACATCATAACTGTCTCACCACTGTCTCTAAACCTGTATATACATCATTAGCTGTCTCTCACCACTGTCTCTAAACCATACATCATAGCTGTCTCCACCACTGTCACTGTCTCTAAACCATCATACATCTAGCTGTCTCTAAACTGTACATCATAGCTGTCTCACCACTGTCTCTAAACTGTACATCATAGCTGTCTCACCACTGTCTCTAAACTGTACATCATAGCTGTCTCACCACTGTCTCACCACTGTCTCTAAAACTGTACATCATAACTGTCTCACCACTGTCTCTAACTGTCTCAACTGTCTCTAAACTGTACATCATTGCTGTCTCACCACTGTCTCTAAACTGTACATCATAACTGTCTCACCACTGTCTCTAAACTGTACATCATTGCTGTCTCACCACTGTCTCTAAACCATACATCATAGCTGTCTCACCACTGTCTCTAAACTATACATCATAGCTGTCTCACCACTGTCCCTAAACTGTACATCATAGCTGGTCTCACCACTGTCTCTAAACTGTACATCATAGCTGTCTCACCACTGTCTTCCACACCTTCTCCTTGATTCTAGCTGATTTTCTCCTGTCACACATCACTCCTGACACGTTTCTCTACCCATTCCAACCTGCTTATTTACCTGTAGTTTTGGTAATAAATATTTTATTGATGATAATAGTCATTTTAACAGTATTTTAACCTTTTGTGACGATAATACTGTCATTTTGACTATTGACTCAACCTGTACTAGTCTAACATTTGTCCAATCAACACTTTAGAATTGTGGATGTCCCGCCCCCGGGTTTGTGTTCTGCTCAAATGTATTGATAAAGTGGTAGTATTGTGGTTTTAAGGTGTTGGACTGCTAATTGGAAGATCGGGGTTCGATTATCAGAACCACTGGGTTGCCACTGCTGGACCCCTGAGCAAGGCCCTTAACCCACCAATTGCTCAGTTGTATAAGAGAAATAAAATATAAGTCGCTTTGGATAACGACGTCTGCCAAATGCCGTAAATGTAAGAAATATAGTTCAGTTAATCCTGAACATAATGCTGAAAGTTTTATTCCTGTGGCAGAAGGTTAGAGTTTTAGTTTAAGTGCTTCCTGAAACCACCTGCTGCTTTGATTATTCAAATTAAAGCCCAGCTGGCAACACATCTCATGTAGAATCGGTTCATCCTATTGGTTCCTTCTGATTTTTATTCTGTTTGTTTCAGTAGAACCGCCTGATTAACCGTCCTGGACAACAATGAGTGACTGCGAACCGCCGGCGTTTTCTTCCATTGAAGAGGAGAGAGATTACTGGAAGGAGAGAGCGGCTCAGCACCAGCAGAGGTCTGGTTTCTTTGTTTTTCTGATTTACTGCTTCTCTTGTTTATTTATTTTTGAAATGATACGTGTTGAAAATGTGTAAAATGTGTTGTTTTGTTTGTAGCGCCGACGAGGCTCGGGACGAACTGCAGGAGTTCCAGCAGATGAGCCGAGATTACGAAGCTGAGCTGGAAACCGAACTGAAGCAGTGTGAAGCGCGGAACCGCGAACTTCTCGCCACCAACAACAGGCTACGCACAGAACTGGAGAGCTTCAAGGTATGACTATTGAGATATACATACACACACACACACACACACCAAATACTGTTATTTGTATGGTAAAAACGCATGATGTAAATTTATGACAACATTTTATAGAACACAAAGAATTCTGAGAAAACTGCAATAGAATTTGCTCAGGAAAATGACTTTTAACTGAAGAGAAATGTTGTGCGATTGCGATTAAATAAGTTTCCCTGTGAGACGAGCGGGCGGGTCTCTTTACTCTTTACACATCTGTTAATCCAGTCAAAAAATTGATCGGGATTCTATTTTCACCCTATCGCCCAGCCCTACTGTGTATATAACCCATCCCGAGCCTGTCAGCGACTGGAGTCATGTGATTTCTGTTTATGTGCAATAATAAAAGTAGGAACACAAAGCGTCAGTTTTTTTAGTGACATGAATGCAGAATTGGATGAAGAGAAGTTATTGTTTGATGTCTGTGTCTCAGATCGTCCTGTTTTATTTATTTTTGGATGCTTCACCCCGGAGGCTACGCCCGCTTGCCTTCATGTGTGTGAGACCCAAATTTATTTAGTACAGATGTACCTTTTGACCCTAAGGAGTTTGTGTGTGTGTGTGTGTGTCAGAAACCACGTAGGCGGGACAGTCGGGAGGAAAACAACAGAGCTGATTGAGAGCATAAAAAGCAGCTGATGCACTGAGCACGGTTTACGTCTCTGACACTATTTTTGATCTCTGCAATAAAAAAATAAATAAAAATTAGTCAATTTATAAAAAAAAATTGATACTATAGCTTTTAAGTAACTTTATTTATTTTATTTTGTGCACTAAGCAAACCCCTTCGTCCAGCGTGACATACACCGCCTTCTTTCCTTCCTTTCTCCCTTTCCTTCCTTTCCCTTTTTTTATTTCCTTGCTTTTTCCTTTTCTTTCTGCTTTCCCTTTTTCCTTCTATCCTTTTTCTTTTCTATCGTTTTTCTTTTCTTTTTCCCTTTCCTTTCCCTTTCCTTCCTTCATTTAATTCCTTTCCTCTTTTTATTTTATTATTATCCTTCCTCCCCTTTTTCCCCTCATTCTTTTCAATAATTCTTTCATTGCTTTCTTTTATTTCTTCCCCTTTTTTATTTCCTTTCCTTTTTTTCTTAACCTTTTCTTGTTTTTCCTTTCCTTTCTGCTTTTCTTTTGTTCTTCTCTTTCTGTGCTTGAGTGAATTAGCTGTAGAGGTGTGTGTCGATGACTGAAGGGCTGAATGATGTAAGAGCTCTGATTTATGGGTATGATCAGGGTGCAGTTATAGGTTTGGTGTTCTTTGCTGAACTTTGGCTTTCAGAGAGAGTTCCTGAGTTTCTGATTGGAAATTCTAATTTAAGATCATGTTTCTTGTGGGTTTCATTTTTTCCGATATTAACTGAGGAAGATTTAAGGTCATCGGTGAAACGCCTCAGTGCAGGTGTGACGAGCTGTACTCTGTGTCTCTTCAGGAGAAGTACGAAACGCAGCACTCGGACACTTACAGACGGATTTCTGCCCTGGAAGGGGATTTAGCCGAGACCACCGCCATCAAGGACCAGTTACAGAAATACATCCGAGAGCTGGAACAGGCCAACGATGACCTGGAGAGAGCTAAAAGGTGCCTGAGGAACAAAACACAGTGATTTTAATGCAAAAAAACTAATCAATGAATTCAAATCTCATATAAAGGTTTTTTTTTTTAAATTCCTCTTACAGAGCCACCATCATGTCTCTGGAGGACTTCGAGCAGAGGATGAACCACGTCATCGAGAGAAACGCTTTTCTGGAGAGCGAACTGGACGAGAAGGAGAATCTGCTGGAGTCGGTACAGAGGCTGAAGGATGAAGCTCGAGGTGAGATACCGAACACACAAACCATCAATCTCCTGACTGCAGCATCACACAGGACATACTTTTAACAATTACGTTCATGCTGAATTCATATTTTATTTAAAGAATTTACTTATGAAATTATGGGGGGGGGGACTAGAAATGTAAAAAAAATGTTTTTAATGGAAAATTGGCAGTTTGTGTAATATTGTATTATACATTTAAAAAAAAACAAGTGAAAAAGGCAAAAGAAATAGCAAAAAATACATTAAATACAAAGCCGGAGGCGCCCTTAATTATGTCCTCAGAGCTTCTTCTGAAACAACAACCTTATAGTATGTGTCAGCGACAATTACAGACACGAAAGTCGTCCCGCTGAGATATTTAATTAAATATTAACATAAACGTAAATCAAATTAAAGCGTAATTTAACTATGTATGGATTTTTTCCGATAGTTTTAATTATCGATGCACATTCGTAAAAAAAAAAAATATTGCAATAGAAATGCTGTATCAATATTATTACACAACCCTGATATTTACATATTATATGAAAATAGAAAGTGTTAATGGGAAAGAAGAATCAAGCCTTTGTTTTCGCTAACTTTGGAAATGATGTTTGTCTGTAACGGATTATGCTTTTATGTTCTATTAATATTTGAAACTTTGTCCAAAATCGAACACTTTTATACTATTTAGTGTGTGAAAATGAGTATGTGAGGTGAGTATTATGTCCGACTACTTAGTATGTGATAAACAGTACATGAAAAGTTCCTGGATGTTTTCTTACATGCATCCGGAGACGCGGCTCATCATATTCCAAAATGGCGGAAAGCTGCAACGTTGCACACAATGTTTATTTCTTGCACAAATTAAACATTATCAACATGGCGGATGTAGTATGTCGTAATTTCATTTATACTACCTGAAATCCTACTACATAGAACAGATATAATTTAAAAGTATATAGTATAAAGTATATATAAAAGTCATGTGACTTTGTGTTTACTTTCTGTGTGTGTGTGTGTGTGTGTGTGTGTGTGTGTGTAGATCTGAGACAGGAGCTGGCCGTGAAACAGAAGCAGGACCGTAAAGTGTCTCTCAGCCTTTCAGTGGACGGAGAGAAAGTGGAGTCAACGCAGTCACACACACCGTCCGCTCATTCCTCACTCCTTACAACACCTCCCAGAACAACGGCCAGCCCCGGGAGCGCGTTTCACACACCACCGTCCTCCTACAGCAGAAGTGAGACTGTGTGTGTGTGTGTGTGTGTGTGTGTGGTGTGTGTGTGTGTGTGTGTGTGTGTGTGTGTGTGTGTGTGTGTGTGTGTGTTTTTAAACAGAATCGCAGTTTCAACTTGAATTTAAACTTAAACGAACCAAACGTCTGATATACAACGATTCATTATGGTGTGTGTGTGTGATTCAGTTGAAGGTCTCACAGGGACGCCACTGACAACATCAGCACGAATTTCTGCTCTCAACATTGTAGGGGAGCTGCTGAGGAAAGTTGGTGTAAGTATAAAAAAAATAAATAATACATTCTACTGACTTTGCACTGCGATTGACTTTGTGTTTAAGTTTTTGTGTGGATGAGCTGAAAAGTGTGTGTGTGTGTGTGTGTGTGTGTGTGTGTGTGTGTGTGTGTGTGTGTGTGTGTGTGTGTGTGTGTGTGTGTGTGTGTGTGTGTGTGTGTGTGTGTGTTTAGAATCTAGAGTCGAAGCTGGCGTCGTGCAGAGAGCTGCAGGTTCAGGGAACACCGAGTCGCTCAGTGATGACTCAGAACTTGCACAGCACGCCGAGAGACACACAGGACAACCAGCCGAGCACCAACGGTCTGTTTGAGGGGTGAGTGACACACACACACACACACACACTCACACACACACACGCTATAGGTTCAGACATTTAAAACTCTCCACTGAATCTCGTTTATAACTTTTTTAAGCTGTCTAAACTTAAAAATTCTTAAAGCCTGAACTTTTTTTTTAAATTTGCAAAAGTTTCCAAAACTGATTTAATTCTTTCTTTTTCTCTCCGTTTCCTTCTCTCTCTCCGTTCTCTCTCTGTCCCTCTCTCCCCCCTTTCTCTTTTACTCTGTCTCTCTTTCCTCCCCCTCTCTTTCTTCCTCTGTTTTTTATTCTTCCCTCTCTCTTTCATTCCTCTTTCCCTCTCAATCTCTCTCCATCTCTCTTTCTCCCCCTCTCTATTTCGCTCTCTCCCTCACTCTTCTCCCCTCTCTATTTGCGCTATCCATCACTCTTTCTCCCCCTCTCTATTTCGCTCTCTCCATCACTCAGTTGCTCTCTCCACTCTTTCCTCCCCTCTCGCTCTCTCCATCTCTCTTTCTCCCCCTCTCTATTTCGCTCTCTCCATCTCTTTTTTACGCCCTCTCTTCTTCTTCTCTCGCCATCTCTCTTTCTTTCCCTCTTTCGTTTTTTCTTCGTCTCTTCCAACTGCACTCCCTCCCTCTTTCTTTCCCTCTCTCTCTTTCTTTTTCTCTCTTACCCCTTATTTTTCTCGCTGTTCATTAATTTTTTTTCTTGTGATTTTTTTTTTTTTTTTTTTTTCCCAGGATGGTGAAGCAGCTAGATTTCGGACCCAAAATGATGTTGTGACCTTCTGTGTCTCTCTCTCTCTCTCTCTCTCTCTCTCTCTCTCTCTCTCTCTCTCTCTCTCTCTCTCTCTTTGCATACACCACATGTGTGTGATTGTTACGGACTCTTTGGTGAACTAACACTGCTTTATTACTACTGTTAATTAAGGGTTAATTCCCCTCTCCTTTTTTTACACATTGTCTAAATTTTCTGTCTGATTTGTACATGAATATTTTTCACTGTTGTTATAATGAAAATGTCTGAAATCGCCGTCAGCACTGCACAGTTTAGTGGGTTTCCTGCTGTGACGCCCCCCCCCCCGGTGATGTAACAGGAAGTAAAAGGTTGCTATCGAGGGGAAATAAACGTCCTTTCTAATGCACGAGATTCTGTGGATTTTACAGAAATATGTAGTCCGTCGTCTGTAGTGTGTTTCTTTGATTAGCTACCGAGTAAAATGAAGGGAATATTAAGACTTTATTTAACCCGGATAAACTGTAACTTATGTTTTGGATAAATTCAGTTAATATTTCTGGTTTTTTTAAAAGACATAAACCAGAGACGGATTCAGGGAAATAAAAAAAAAACAAGTAGAATGACATCGTTTCCTCTCTAAGATCGACATGCAGCATTTTTTACATTTTTTAAATTCCTGTTACGTCATCATGTACGTTAAATTGACGGTGCGGGAAACGCTAATCTGTGCAGTGCAGCCCATATGGACGCACTGCGACGCCACCGTCTGGGTCTGTGTGCTGATTATTTAATAACAAATTGTTGGAGGGTTAAAGCATTCACAGGTTACGAATAACTATAATAATGGAAAACACGCCGAGTCCCTTTGTCGTACGTCGTAACGCTGTAACCGAATAACGAAGCGTTTCAGGTTAGATGATGTTATGGGCAGTTTGAGAAAAATAAAACTTGTGTTCATATTTTCTTTACAGTTTAGAAATGTTGAGCACTAAAGAGACTCAGGATGCGCTTAAAATACAGGAAGCGTTTTAGTTATGTTTTTGCAAGGTTCCACTCCCAACCATTACTGAATGGGAAGTTTTCTACATTCGTTCAGATCTTTGACTCTACAGTAGCAGCTACAACCATTCAGTTTTTGCTGATGTAAAACTTTTGCATTCTTACATCAAATTATGTGAGTTTTAGGAGACGAGTTTACAGCGAGAGAGACAAAAAAAAGCTTAACCACGTAATGCATTAAAACTAAAAGTTTTTTGGTGGGAACATCATTAAAATATTTGTTACTGTTCACAGAGACGCAGACGAGCCCAGAATAAAGAACGCAACAGGTTTAATTACACATTAGGACCCCCCCCCCCCCATTGAAACCGTTATAATGACTTCTTTATAGGCAGACATGAGTCTGAAAAACATCTTAAGGAAAACACAATGCATAATTAAACATGCTGTCTTTTATTCTGGGCTCATCTGTGTGTGTGTGTTAGTGTTAATCGTATCCTTTATTAATAATGTGTTTACTAGGTTTGGTCATCGTTTTAATGAATTAAGGAAAGTTAAGCTTTTTGCTTGAGAGGAACTCGGAGCGAAACCCCTGCAGATGCACTTTTACACTCGTCTTTTTACCGTCCGTGAAATATCACGAAAGCGTCCACATTATTTCTGTTATTCTAACCAATCGGAGTTTAGAAGTGTTTGAGGACAAACGCAGGCGTTTCTCAGTTTTAAAGCGAGAGATTGAGAAAAGAGCTGCTGTTTTTATGACAGTTCTTTATATTTTAAAAAAAAACATGGCTGCAGTTTTAGTAAACGAGTCTTCACCATTTTTCTTTCTCACTTGATCTCTGGGATGTAAAGTTTAAGACACGGACCTGAATCTAAACGCAGTGTGTGTCTCTGTAGTGTAGTGTAAAGTGAGTGAGTGAGTGAGTGAATGAAAGGTTTAATACTTCAGTGAAGGCTTTAAGTGTTTTATGTTAAAATTAGTAATGTAACGAGGCGGTACGCGCCGTTTCCTCCACTAATCGCGAAGTTCAGGGTCAGGAACATTTACCGCAGATTAACACACCATTCCGGTCTGGGTCTTTGGTCGGGTGTGTGAATGTTGTACTCGGAGACGGATGTGTCTCGGCTGGGCTTCGGGTTCAGCAGCAGGTTCCACACGGTCATGTGTAACAAATATGCAGAATAAAAAACTGACTGAACTAAAGCAACCGTGTGTGAGAGTTTGTGTAAGAGATGGTGTGTGTGTGTGTGTGTGTGTGTGTGTGTCTTATGTTTAACTTTAAGCTGACTGTGTAAAGTTTTAGGCTGCATTTACACCGCATGTATCGAGTGACCCAATTCAGATTTTTTTTAAAATGTGGCACTGATGGGCTATGAACAGCGACCGTGTAATCGGATTCAGGCCTCATTTATAAGTGGAAATAAATCGGATATGAATCGGATTCGTGCATTAGTGTCTGTCATGTAAGCGGACAGATCAGATTTTCACCTGCCAATGCGAGTTGAATGTCATGAAACAAGCGATGATGGCGCATGACAACACCGACAGCGTATATTTATTATTTATATATATATATATATATATATATATATATATATATAGCACAACTGTGTTTTTTTATATTTATTTTCATCCACTTCAGTGCTGCTAAAGGGCCTCCCCTTTTTGTTTTTTTTTTCCTCCTCCTAAAGAGATCATTGTTTTTGTCTGATGTGATGTGACACATCATGTGTGAATATGATGTGAAAATAAAATACCGAATAATCATTTCCTCTTGGTTTATTGTACGTCTTATTCTATTTGAAGAATCAGAAGATCTGGGTTTGGTTCCCATCACCACCAAGCTGCCACTGCAGGGCCCCTAAGCAAGGGCCCTTAACCGTCAACGACTTATGCTGAGTTTACGCTGTGCAATTTTAGCCCTGGTTTTCACTCGACAACTTATTTTGTGACCTCGCTGAGGAATATCATGTTTAATATCTGGACCTGTTGGCAATTCAAAATCCGAATGTCTGAAATGGGGTCTGATTTAAAAACACACCTGTGATAAACTCCAGCCAATGAAAGAGCGAGATGTTCAGGGAGGAGTTATAGATCACTAAAATCTAACTTAATTCTTAAAAATGATTTTTATTGTGAACTCGGCATGAGTTGGATAAATAAGATGAATGTAAGTCACTCCGGATAAAAGGGCGTCTACCAAAACACCAGAAATGTAAGAAGATGAAAAATTAATTTTTGATTAAAATCAGGTTTAATTTGGTTTCATGTTTTTGAACAGATTTTGGTGTCCTGAAGCGATTTATTTTCCGTGTTTGATGAAATCTTAGGATGTGTAATTAGGAAAATTCAACCATTAGTAGTTTGTTTACACTTTAAATCTGGTAACTATGCAAAACAGTGACAATTATTTTAAAGTAAAATCGGGGGAAAAACCCAGCAGCGTTTTCAGCACTGTAACAAATCAATTCCTTATAATCTCAGTGTTTTATAGGCGAAATTATTATTACATATTTAATACACAAAATATATAAATCCTGTAAAGATTTTTCTTCTTCTTGTCTCTATAATTTCTCTCTCTGACAGGCTTCACCCAATGCTAAATGTGGGTGCCAATAATTTTGCACACAGTTTGCAGTTGTACGTCTTATGTATTTACTGAAAAATGACATTAGTTGCTGGAAATTAATGAACATCCTAATAAAGTGTAGAGGTCATTAAAAGTGAACGCTGTTGCAGTAGCCGCAGGTGAACACCAGAGGGCGGTGTATCCTTTCACACACTTTTCAAACTTTCACTTTCACACTTTCTCCAAATATTTTTTTTTTATAAATCATTACTATTAAGTAATAATATTAAGTATTAAAGATAAGTTTATATAGACTATTTATTTCATAAAATAATTAATGACAAAAACTTGTCAATAAAATGTAAAAAACATTATAAAAATTAATCAACACATTTTTGGTGTTGTGTGGGGTTTTTTTCGAATTTTGAATTAATTAGGAAAATTATTTTAAAACATGATTAATATAAACTACGTTTATATCTTTAAATCAAGAAATAAGTTAAATTACCACTTTTTTAAAGACTGAGATAAAGTATTTAAATCCTTGAATTATAAATTGAAGTAAAGCTATCAATATAATAATAATATCAAATCCTACACATTTAAATAATCAATCAATTGAAAAGATCTTTTGTTGTTGTTTAAACACACAAATGAACAAATTCATATTTATGGTGCATCACAAATAAATTGCTCATAATTTTAAAATAAAGTCAGCTTTGCTTTTGTCCTTATTTCCTTTTTTAAAACTTTACTTGCTTTTTATTTTTAAAACATTATAAATAAATTAAGAATATGTATAAAAAGCATAATAAATCATTAGATGAAAAAAAAGGTAATGTTTTTGTTACATCATCATCTGATTTTTATTATTAATAATGTTGAAACTCGTACAAAAAACTACAGACCAATCACAGCGCGCAATAATAAACCGACCAATTACAGCGCAGGTTGTTACACAAGGGCGTGGTTTAATCCATTAAACGGTTGGGAAAAAGAACTCTCGGTGCACTCGCTTTGTGTAATCTTATAAGAGAGCGCGATGAAGCTGAAGCCGCGGTGGAGTTCATGGTAAGCGGTGTCGCTCTTACACACTTCTCGGTCATGGACCGTTTCTGCTCCGCGGACTCCTATGATTTTCCCGACCCTTTCTGGGTGAGTATTGTGTGTGTACAAATCCCAATTTGAGACAAGTTTGTGTAGCATTTTGTTTGTTAATTGCTAAAATGCTAAAACCTACGAACGCCGGTAAAATCATGCTAATGCTAAAGCTGAGCTAAACCCCCCCCCCCACTTGACGCTTATGTAGATGCACACGCGCGTGCGGGTGTGTTGATGACGTGAAATGGCGATGCTTAAATTGTAAGTGTTCAAATAATTTCTTATATTTTATAATATTCCCTTTCTACATATTAAATCGTATTTAATTTTACTCTCTTAGACAGTAGCTTCCGAAGTTTTCTAAAGTTAATTAGCTAGTTAGCAAATCACGCTGAGACGCGTCCGAGTAATGTTGTTGTTGTTGTAACTATTGTTTCGTAAACAAAGACTGAATTTATTTTATATACTAATAAAATGCAACAAAAATTAAACTTTTTTTTCCTGAAATAATAAAATTTTTTTTTAGTATTTTAAAACGGATATTGTTTTTGCTGTTTATTGTCATATTTCATAATGTAACAGTCTGCAATAGCGCGCTTTAACCAGGGTGGCGCTGTAGCGCATGGCTGTCATTTACTGCTCATGCAGAAGAAGACACGGTACTTATGAGGATACAATATAGTGTAAATAAAGACAGACAGCAAACAGTAAAGCACAACTAAACAGTTATTTACACTGATTTAAAGCAGATAGACTAACAATAATAAAAAAAAAATAGATCAGTTCTCCAGTCAGTGTGTATGCCATTAGTGAATGCAAAAATTAATTCAAATAAATAACTACAAATACAAATAAAGTAAAGAGAGAGAAAGACATAGTTTAATTAATATTAATGTAATTGTTGATTAATAGTAAAGTAATGATTCCCTATTTATGACCTAATATCTTAACTGATTATAAAACCTGTTAAATAATTATTTTAAAATAATTTGCAGCTCTATTATAAATGAATTATGCCGAACTCAATATTTGAACTATATGCACAAGCTGAAATATTTGCCAATTAAACGGTGTAAAAATAACTGACTAACCGACTTTTATGGTTGTTTCTAGCTAAAAAGGCACAGAGATAAAATATGAAGATCTGATGTGCGATTTAATTTGACTGCATGTTGTGTTGAATCAGTTTGTTTCTTTTAAGTAAAGTTGCTCTTTTTTGAAGCAGCGTTTCCTCGGATTTGGTGCCGTTCTTTTACACATGGTTTCATATACACACTCGGCAACTTGTGTAACTTTTCCTGCTGCAAATCTTTTTTTTAACTTTCACCTTTTGATGACATAATTTAATTAGCTTTTTCGCTTCAGGCGTGTTTTAGGTAAAACTGCTTCGTTTTCTAGTTTTTTTGTTCTCTGGGCACAGCTTTGCTTTAGTGTTTTATATGTATAGTTTTGTTTTAATGTGACTTTTTTTATATGTACAACAACTACACAAAGAGATCGACTGGGGCCAGCAAAAAGGAAAACAGTGATTTAAAAATTGAGGGAAAGAAGTAGGGCAAGAGACGTGGCAGGGAGGACAGGGAAAGACAGACACTGGGGGCCATGATGCAGGACGGGGAGGGACAGACACTGGGGGACGCAAATCGGAACGGGGAGAAATAGACGCTTGGTTTCCAATGGAGCAAACATTAGTAGTGTGTGTGTGTGTGTGTGTGTGTGTGTGTGTGTGTGTTGTGTGTGTGTGTGTGTGTGTGTGTGTGTGTGTGTGTGTTTGCAGGACTGGAATCGCACATGGGACGCACAAAACCCCGACGTGACTCTGTGTTTTCAGAACACTCTGCTGGTCTGGATCCCGTGTTTCTACCTCTGGCTGGCAGCACCATTTTACTTCCTGTACCTCAAGAGCCATAACCGCGGCTACATCTGCATGAGCCACCTGAATAAAGCCAAAACAGTGAGTACAGACGCACACAGAGGGACTGCAGATTACCCACAATGCAATGCACTGTTCTGCCGTGTGTGTGTGATTTGTATTAAAGAAAATGAAAATAAGGAACTGATTTCAGCTGATTTACATAAAAGCTGTTACATGAAGTGGGGATTTATAACATTAAGTTGTAAAATAAAGTGCCATCACAGCTGGTTAATTTGGCCACGCCCACCAAACAGAGCGAGAGACAGAGGGCGAGGGACAGACAGACAGACGGAGCGAGAGCGAGAGACAGACAGACAGAGCCATAGACACTTGCACTGTTCTGCCGTGTGTGATATTTCAGCTGATTTACATAAATCAGTTCCTTATTTTCATTTTCATACAAAAGCTGTTACATGAAGTGGGGATTTTAGCTGTCAGATAAAATCACATGAACATTAAGTTGTAAAATAGTAAAAAAGTAAGTTTCATCACAGCTGGTTAATTTGGCCACGCACCCAGGACCGAGACGAGACCAGACGCCAGGACGAGAGCGAGAGAGACAGACAGACCGAGAGCGAGAGACAGACAGACCGAGAGCGAGAGACAGACAGACCGAGAGCGAGAGACAGACAGACCGAGAGCGAGAGACAGACAGAGCCATAGACACAGTGTGAGAGCAAGACACGGATAGGGGAGAGAGAGAGAGAGAGAGAGATAAAGACAGACGGAGAGGGACAAAGAGAGAGAGGAAGAGAGACAGACATGGACGGGAAAGATGGAGACAGACAGACAGAGAGGGACGAAGAGCGAGACACAGAGAGAGAGAGGAGGGTAGACGGAGGGGGGGGGGCTAGACGGAAAGAGAGAGAGTGAGTGTTTGTTTAAGACGTCTCGTATCTTGATGTTTTCCTTCCTTCACCTTTAAGGTCACTGGGTTACTGCTATGGATTATCTGCTGGTCAGATGTTTTCTACTCTTTCTGGGAAAGAGGCCACGGGATTGCAGTCGCACCCGTTTACCTTGTCAGTCCCACACTGCTGGGCATCACCATGGTGAGTTCTCTGAGGGCTAAACCAGAACAGTCAACACACACACCCGAATTCATTACCCACACATTACACACACACACACACACACACACACACACATTTGTTCTATTTCCATTTCTAGCAGACATCAGTATCACTATCAATATTTCATAAATTTTTTTCCCCTAACTTAAGAGTTGAGAATGGAATTGGTGCCGATAATTAAACCCGTGATGTTCTCATCAGCCGTCCAACACCTGAAACACCAACCTTTTTTTTTTTTTTTTTTTAATGGTACACAACACACACCAACGAATTCTGATTTTCTGTAAAAGCAGCTCTGCTTTTATTGCTGCCCCTGATCACGGGTTTATGTTCCTGCGCTCTTATCCATGCGTCTGCGTTTCTATAGTAACCACTTATTCACAGAAAACATGATGGAAACCCTGTGTAACCCAGATGAGGATGGGTTCCCCTTCCTGACTTTTCCTTGCCACAGGCTTGCACATTGTGGATAAATATTATTTATTGTCTATCGTTAATAGTGGTTATACAAATAAAATGAAATGGAATTAAATCTGCAGATGAGCTGTTTCTGATTGTTATTTAACAAAGGTGGTTGTTTTACATTGAGGAGACATTTATCATCATTTGGTGTAAGGAGTCTCCAGTGTCACTGCTTTGTAACAGTCAGATGTGAGTTTGTGTTTAGGCTGTACATCCATCGACAGATAATCTTGCCAATGTTTTTTTTTTTTTTTTTTTTTTCCCTGATATTTTTCTTACCGATATCGGTTTTGTCATATCGGCCTCCTTGATATGACATAATGTGGCTGTATTAATAGACTTTATTTAATATATTAGCAAATAACGCATCATTTTTTCGATTATGTTCTTTTTGTTACCTGTTTAAACGTTTCATTCAACAAAGACCATAATGACCGTGCAGTTATTTTAATTTTTTTTTCTAATTTAAATATTTCTCCGTTAGTGTCGGACTCTCTTTGTATGTAGAAATGGAAGTTTTGTCAGAAAGGAGGGAGTAAAATGACCGTCGTAGGAAAATGTTTGTTTTTATTATTTCTGTCAAAAGTAAATATGGGTTTTGTTTATCAGTTATTGCTCACATCACTGCATCTGTTCTAAGAAAAATCTATGTCCTAAATGTCTAGTTTAGAAAGTGGTGATTACTTTTTTGCGGTTTCTCTGTAACTGTTTTTAAAGGCTGGCTGGGTTTCACAATGTTGTAACTCTAAATAGATAAAAAGTGACACGTCGTCTGTGGTTAAAAGGTTAAACGTCAGGTTGTGCTGTTATTGGATAATGACGAGTTATTTATTTTTTTGTCATATTTGCACTTTCAAATGTTATAATTTGAGGTTATCTAGTCATGTTTTAAGTGTTTGTGTGGTTTTAATGAATTTTTTTTATTTTTTTCCAGCTGCTGGCTACGTTTTTCATCCAGTACGAGCGAATAAAGGGTGTCCAGTCCTCCGGTGTGATGCTGAACTTCTGGCTCATCGCGCTGGTTTGTGCTGCCGTCACATTTCGCTCCAAAATCCTGCATGCGCTTGATGAGGTAAGGCTCAGGATCTGCAGGGCCACGCCCACTTCCTATTTTAATATTCCTACCTGTTGTGCTGCCGTCTTTGACCGCATGTCCAGTGGATGTGATGAATGTGTATTGTTATTAAGAAACTGGAACTCAGAGCCTTTTATCTTTGGTTAAAATGTAGCAAAAAGCGCCGACATTAAAATGTAACTAAACATTCAAAGTCTGAGCGGTTGGCAAGATTTTTCTAAAGTGGCTGCTGCGGTACACCATGGGGTTGCTGTGGAATTGCCCAGGTCTCTGTCTGGATTTTACAGGCTAATTCGCTTCTGTGTTCGCAAAGATATTACAGGTTCTGGTAATGGAGTTTTTTTATGGGGGGGGGGGGGGGATGGGCGTTGGGGGGGGGTTGGGGGGGGGGGGGGGGGGGGGGGGGGTGGGGGGGGGAGGGGGGGGGGGGTGGGGGGGGGGGGGGGCATTGGGGGGGGGGGGGGGGGGGGGCGCTTCGTTACTTCTATCTACCCCAGCAGGTTGTTGCGAGGCTGTTGGTGGTAACTACTATATGGTATTCTACCATGTTGTTATGGTATTCTTAGTGATTTCTATGGTATTTTGGGTGGTGGTTGGGGGTTTCTGTGGTGTGTTGGGGTGTTGCTTATGCTATTTTGGGGGGGGGGGTTGTTGGTCTTTTGGGTAGTTGTTGCTATGGTCTGCAGAGTGGCTGTTAGGATGGTGCTGTGTGATTGCTGTTGCTTATAATGTTGCTATGGTATTTTGTTTGTTGTGTTGCTTTGTGGGTGCTATGGTATTCTGGGTGGTTGTTTATGGTGTTGCTATGGTCTGCATAGTGGCTGTAAGGGTGGTGTTGTGTGGTTCTGATGGTATTCTGTGCTCTGGGTGGTTGTTGTGAAGTGTCTTGGTTGTTTTAAGAGCTTGTTAATGTGTTTGTAGGAATGTCAGCTGGCTGCTTTCTACTTTTGTTGCTGTAGAAAAGTCTGTTAAAATAAACATAAAAATTAGCCAACGCCCTCTAAGCAAACAGATTTCTGAATTTTACAGCCTGCTGGTATAAATGATATAAAATGGATATGCAGTAGATGTTCAGTATATTTGTAATGATGTGCTATAATGAGATCTGTGGGCTACTTATTACGCTTAAAAGCAGCACACATGTTTATTGGGGTGTGTGGGGGTGTGTGTGTGAGAATTTTGCAGTTTATAAATATTTTTCCTCTTTCAGCCTGCCTCCGTCAGCGTCTTCAGATACACCACGTTCTACATTTATTTCACTCTGCTGTTGATTTCCCTCATCCTGTCTGGTGTGTCTGACCAGCCGCCGCTCTTCTCCCCGACCGTCAAAGATACCGTAAGATCAACGATCGTAAACCTGACGAGTGTTTAAAGTCTGCTTACAAACCTGTTCTCATATACAATAGCCTCACATTCCACATGCTAATTAATAAAACGAGTTTATGCACATCAATCATGGGTGGAATTTAACCGTCTGGTTCCTGAATCCTGCATGCCTTTCTTTACTAACCCTGTGTGTGTGTGTGTGTGTGTGTGTGTGTGTGTGTGTGAGTGTAATAAAACGACTGTTTCACTGCTAAAGAAAACACCTGTTACTGGAGACCAAGATATTCGCTCCACTGCACTGAACTAAACCCTTTCACCAATCGGCATCAGACAGTGAGACAGAAAAAAACCCCTCTGCACTAGAGATTGACCAATAATCTGTTTTAGCAATGTTTTTCTTAGTAGTTGAGATCGGATATCTATTATAAGTTAACTTATACGTAAAGTAACCTAAGGTTCTTCCATTGATAAACTTTCTATTGTAACATTATGCTATTTATATTAATGTAGAAATTTTGTTTGCTGTAGGGTTGTGACGGTGAGGAAATTTCCCCACCGGTTATGCGACGTAAAATAATTTGAGGGGTAGTTTTCCCTCTTTTAATAACATCGAGCTGTGTTAATTAGAGCTCGTGAGAGTGAGCTGGATCTTTAACACAGCCAATTAAAATTTAGAATTCTTAAAATATAATTGAGTCATTTATTGATTTTTATTTTTAAATTTTTCTAGAATCCATGTCCGGAAGCGGGAGCCAGCTTCCTGTCCAGGATCACCTTCTGGTGGATCACAGGGTGAGAGAGGGGAAAAAAAACAACAACTTTTATTGTTTATTTTAACTAATTGATCTTTTCTCTACTCCTAATAGTGAAAGTGAAAATAATATAAATGGAATGTTATCGATTTACAGTAAATAAAGGGCATGATGTGATTGGACAGTGTGTAGTGTTTGATAGACAGAACCGTTTCTGGTGGATTGGAAGATAAGTAAAGGGAGAGAGAGTAAAGTCTCTGTGTTGAATTGCTTGGCATAATAACAAGGAACCGATTAAGTCGTTATTCCTGGTTTATAATAACCAGCCGGTTGTTCCTGATGATAATGAGGTTCCGAGATGTGTGTTTTAGTGCAAAGAAAGTGTGGTGTGGTGTGTGTGTGTGTGTGTGTGTGTGTGTGTTAAAGAGGACATTAATTTTTTTTTTTTTCCCCCTCTGACATTTGGAAAATACCCTTCATCTACAATGACTTGCATTTTTTTTATCATGTACAACTGAGCAGTTGAAGGTGAGGGGCCGTGCTTCGGGGCCCAGCATTACCATTTTGTTGGCGCTGGGAATTAAACCGACAGTCTTCCGATTAGCAGTCCAACACTTTAACCACTAAGCTACCACTTCCCCCAAAAAATTTACATTCCTATTATTTAGCAGATGCCCTTAGCGAACAGCTTTTAGCAGTTTAACTTGCAACCTTCTGACTAATTGCCCAATGTTTTACCCAAATGTAGCTCAGTGCGTGTGTGTAGCAGCTGTATTAAAAAAAAAAATCTCTTTCCCCTGCACACATTCTCTTGTCGTAAGTTTTTATTAGATGTAAACGGTGGTCTGGAGTATTTCCTGTAAGAGAAACAGGACTGAAGCTCTAATGTGTTCGACACAATTACATGATAGAAATATTTAAAAGCTGTAAATATGAGTGAACATAAGCGGCAGACACGTGGTTTTGTGCTTTACTTCTGTCTGTCTTACTCTCTCTTTGCTGTCTGTCTGCAGATTGATGATGCGCGGCTACAAAAAACCTCTAGAAGAGAAAGATTTATGGTCCCTAAACACGGAGGACGAGTCTCGGAGGGTCGTGCCACAGCTGGTACACCGCTGGATTCACGAATGCAGCAAGTCCAAGGTCAAAGTTTAAATAATTTAGATTTATAAATAATTTATAATAATAATCGTTATGCTGGGATTATTAATAATCTGCCTTTTCTTTGTTCCCTAACTTCTGTTCCTCTCTCTCCTTCCTTCCCCCCCCCCTTCCTTCCTCTCTTTTTGTCTTACCGGGTGGGCCGTCCTTTTGTCGTCTCCCTACTCTACTACTGCTATTTTCCTTTTTTTTTTTTCTTTTCCTCTCTCTGTCGTTTTTTTTTTCCTACACTTCTATAGTGATTATTTGTAAAGCACAGTAACACCAGTGATCTACACGGGTGCTGTCAGATGTTTAAACAAAGAGGGGAAATTAGAAAAATGATAATAATAAAATAAAATAAAAATTTAGAGAAAACGTTAAGTGAACAACAAAAAATGACAATTTTTTTTTGTCTGTCTGTCACAAACATTTTTCTTTTGTTTCTCTCTTCTCTCGCTCTCCATTCCCTCTCACTCTCCCTCTCTCTCTCTCACTCTCTCTCTCTCTTTGTCCTCTAATGTTTATGGAGACGTGGAAACAGATGTTGCGCAGTTGTTGGCGTGACGTGTTGAAAGCACACACTGATAATGACTCAGCATGTCATATCTCCCACGTTCTCGTCCTTATTGTAAACGGGTGCATGATATCTGACCTGTTTTTGCCATGACGCTGCTTCACCACACGGGGAATCCAAGCAGACTGAAGACGTCAGACGGCCTGTTCCAGCATTCCGTAATGAGCAGCCAGTCCGCACACGTGCGCGCACACACACACTCGCACTCGCGTGACTCAGCAGAAACCTCAGTCTCACTTCCGCTTTTCTGTTTTTTTTTATGAAAACTTTTATACTTAAGCTTCTTAGATGATCTGATGTTAAAAATTTAGATTAACAAACCTTCATCTTCTAAATATGATTTAAAATCCTTTAGTCGGTATGTAATGACGCATCGACGGCTTTATAATCTCTCATGAAATGCAATTTGCTTAAGGCGACATTAGGAGAATTTGACTGTGCAGAATAATCTGCTAGGATTTAATCGGTTTTGCAAAAATATGGGAAAAAGAAATCCGCATAAATTTCCTTCAGCAAATCATGCAGCCGTGCCCAACCTGAGATTATCTTAACATCTAACAAAGAGGAAATATGTTTAGTGCACAGTTAGAGTTCCAAATATAAAACCACAAAAAGTAAATCAAATTAAGGATGAAAACATTTCTTAAGAAATACATTTTTTTAAAGCTTCTGATGCAATCAAAAGTTGTTTTTTTTAAATTAATTATTATTATTATTATTATTATTTATCTTTTCTCAAATCAGCAGTATTTTACTAAACTAAACTTCACATTTTAAAGACATTCCAGAGCCTTAAATAGATGGACTGTAATACAGTAAAAATAGTAATGGATAGAAATATTACAAATATATTATTATTATATGATTATATAAGTTGTTCTAGGAAAACATTCGGCTCAAACAGGAATTTGAGTGAACAGCTTTTAAATCTGATTGAACAGTAAACACTGAACAGGAGGATCGTAATAACCATCTGAACCAGCAAGTCTTTCACACTTTATTCAACTTTAACCTCCAGCCAGACGAATGCTTTTTATTCCAGCGTGTGAAACGCACTCTAAAGCAAACGCTCATCCCAGCTCGCTCTCTAAAACGCGGACCATCCCGGCAACTGAAACTAAAACTGCGACTCGTTACTGTGTGCCATGTGCTGCACGCTGATGGAGGCCAGAAAGAGCAAATACTCATAAAGCTCCTTCTTTACCAGCAGTCATAAAAGCATCGATATTAAGCCGGAATTCTTTCTGTAGTTTGTGCAAACCTCATCATGCAATATCTTCTGCTTAACCTGATCTCTTTAATACACAGATGTTTCGGTCTTTTGAATGGAAATTGTGCGTGATCTCAAACTCATGTCTGCTCTCCTGGATGCCCCAAATAGTGTGTCAAATCTTAATGTGGCATCTTCAACCACCAAAATTCTGTGTAGTCCAACAGGGGAAAAACGGCATGTATTGCACTGAAAGCTGAAAGTGACCAGACCAGTTAGTCATCGTATGTTTGGTAGATCTTTGTGAGAGCAAGGACGATGACCTGAAGGCACCTTAGTGACTGAATAGAGCAGGAGATGTGTGTATCCGGTCTGTCTACACTTAGAGAGAGGGGTTTTTTTTTGTCTTCATTGTGAGAAGATATGAAAGTAGTTAAACAGAAAGTGAAGTGTGATGGCGGTGGGATTGGGAGGGTTTTAAACCCCTGGACGGACGAAGCGCAATAGCACTGTATGTCAACGCGCTATTTTCAGGGCCACCGCATTAACAGAGGATCAGTCTTTTTAAAGATTATGTTTATAGATAGACAGATAGGTTGTCTCTTCCATTAAGTGTTTGTGTTGTTTGCCTGTAATTTGTTTATATAAGCAACAGTGGAACCAGCAGATGAAGTGATTTTAGGTTTTGGAATCAAAGTCAGACGGCTACAATAAATTTCCTTTAGTTGCTTTTTGTTAGTTGGAATTATACAAGGTGGTAGTTCTTAAAATAAAAAAAAGATAGACTTCCTCGTTCGTGTTTAAATGATCATGTTATTGTGGGGTGTGTGTGTGACTTTTATTTTCTGATGTCACCACCAGGCCAGAAGACAAAGCCACAGCCACGTACTCTCCTAAACGGCCATCCAAATCCGACAACAAAGACGGGCAGCCAATCGAGGAATCTGAGATCTTAATCTCAAAAGCTCCCCAGAAGTCGAGCGAGCCGTCGCTCTTCCTCGCCCTGTGCCGGACCTTCGGGCCGTATTTCCTCATCAGCTCCATCTACAAGATCATTCATGACATCCTGATGTTTGCAGGGCCAGAAATCCTCAGGTGACACTTCCTACAGTGTGTGCTGGATGTTTGCTGTCTCTCACTGTGTGCTTTAGGAGAAAACCCCACGTCCTCCAACGCAGCTGTGACCTTCTGTAGGGGAGCCACGTACAGTTTGTTTAAACATGCTGCAGTTTATTGAATTACAAACCGGTCCGGCTGAGCTCCTTTCACAGGCTCGAGTGTGTCTCGGATTTCTCCTGTTACAGTAATAATGTGCAGCTTACACTTCTAACTTCCTAAACGAATCTTTATCAATTAGTTATTGCCCCATTTTTGTTCCTTCCCTCTCAAAAATCCCATCATCTGGTAATAATAAACTTCCTCGTGACGGTGAAAAAATGCACCAGTACATAACGATTATATTATAATTTGTTTTTTATATTAATTAAATTCGTCTGCTGTACAAGCCGTTACTATGGTAACGATAATACAAAGCAGCACCGAGCCGTTCTGTTCTACAAAAGAATAAATTTATCCGATTAGAGAATTCAAGTCATGCTGTAGTTTATGTTCGAATAAAAATCAGCAAACTTTTATTTGTGATTTTATCTTTTTTTTTTTTTTAACTTTTAAAAACAAAATCAATGTTTAATTTTACAGAAAGCAGTTTTTTTTCCTTAGTAATTATATCCGTTATTTACTGCTTTTATGATGTGGAAGTCTCCAAAAGTAGTTGATTGTCATGTGAAAAACCGCTGTCTGATTCACTCCATGCCCAATTTTCTGAGTCAGAAATTTTTTTTCTCCTTAACTCAACCCACCTTCTGTTCTCTCTTCTTCAGGCTGCTGATCCAGTTTGTAAACGACTCCAGCGCCCCCTTATGGCATGGCTACTTGTACACAGCGCTGCTGTTGGTGTGCACCTGCGTCCAGACGCTCGTCCTGCAGAAATACTTCCACGTGTGTTTCATTACAGGAATGAGGCTACGTACGGCCATCGTAGGTGCCGTGTACAGGAAGGTGAGCGGAGGACCTGGTTTTCTTTTCTATATGCCACAGACGGGTGGAACTGATACAGTGTTATATTAAAAAGGCCGGGAAAACACTTCATTAGTAGGATGACAAAGTGTAGAAATGATTCTTCTTTTTTAGTTTATCACCAATAACACAAAAAAAATACAACAAATAAAAATTAAACATACTTTCCTGTTAAATAAATTTAATATTTACAGTTAATTCTTTGCTTTTGCCCAAATGTAAGATTTTTTTTTTATATGAATTGTAAATGCTTTAATTCAATTTCTTATCTGTAGTTTGTTTTAATAAATTTTTTGACTTGTTTTGTTTCTATGAATTTTTAATTAAAATTTATATTCACTTAAAAATTAATTTTTTTTAATTAAAAATGACTTTACTTCATAATTTCCCTTTAATTTATTAATGTATAAAAATATAATAGAGTTTTCACTATAGCCGATATTTTAATTAGGCCTTGGTGATCACGAACGCAGCTCGTCGCACCTCTACAGTGGGAGAAATTGTAAACCTCATGTCGGTAGACGCACAGCGCTTCATGGACTTGATCACCTACATCAACATGATCTGGTCGGCGCCTCTCCAGGTCATCCTGGCGCTTTATTTCCTATGGCAGGTACTGTAGGAAGAGGATTTTTTTTTTCTGTTCCTGTCTCTATAAATATAAATAAAGTTTTATAATTGATGGGTTTTTATGTTTTTCTGTTTGGTCCCCTGCAGAATCTGGGTCCATCTGTGCTGGCCGGCGTTGGTGTGATGGTGCTGATGGTTCCGGTAAATGCAGTTATAGCCATGAAAACCAAAACCTATCAGGTAAAAACTCCTCTAAGCTACAGATGTATTTTCTGTCACAGTAACTGTGAGTGACTAGATGATTTTGAATATTTAGTTCTGTTCGTTAGTTGAGTCTTAAATGAATGAACGAATGAATAAAGTTTTGTAATTACACTCGTTATCGTCTTTTTGCAGGTTGCACAGATGAAAAGCAAAGACAACAGGATAAAGCTGATGAACGAGGTGCTAAACGGCATCAAGGTGCTGAAGCTGTACGCTTGGGAGCTGGCCTTTAAAGACAAAGTGTCCGAAATCAGAGAGAGCGAACTGCGGGTACTGAAAAAGGCCGCCTACCTCGCCGCCGTTTCCACCTTCACTTGGGTCTGCGCTCCCTTCCTGGTAAGGATGTGCTGATAATACTACAACATGACTGAGCAGCTGTTAACACCTTTTTAACAAGCGTGTCATGTCTGGTATGTCATGTTTTGCTGTACTAGGTGGCGCTGTCGACGTTCGCCGTGTACGTGCTTGTGGACGAGAACAATATTCTGGACGCTCAGAAGGCTTTTGTATCTCTGGCGCTATTTAATATTCTGCGATTTCCTCTAAATATGCTCCCTATGGTCATCAGCAGCATGGTGCAGGTCTGAAAAACCTTTTCTTCCATTACAGTTACATATTGTTTTAGGATGTTTATTGAAGAATATTTAAGAATTATTTAGGAACAAAAACCACTTCATTATTGCGAAAAGGTGCCAGCAGTTTTGTTAGAGTTTAGTTGTTTGTATATTTTGTCTGCGCAGGTGGTTTTCAGGCAGCTTTATCTGTTTTTCTGTCTGTCTCTCTGCAGGCGAGTGTCTCGCTGAAGCGTCTGCGGGTGTTTCTCTCCCATGAGGAACTGGAAGAGGACAGCGTGGATCGCAGAGCAGTTACTGGGTGTAAGCAGACATTTTGCAGTGATGAAGTTTGTGTTGAATGTCAAACGATTCAATCCGAATCTGATTCATTCCGACTCTGATTCATTCCTCATGTTTGAGATTCGTCTTTAATCGATGAATCTGATTTATTACCTGCTCTTGAATTCTTTACTGCAATGACGTATTGCGCTTGGGTTTCCAAATGGATTCTGGCGTTCGTATACGATGGACACTTTGCTATCCCATAATCCTGCAGGAGAAATGACTTACAAAATGTTACAAAATGGCGGAAAGCGGTGGCAAACTTGCTTGTGGTTAAATTGCTCTTGTTTATCATCCAAGGTTAACAATATACAACTTAAAGTTCTGTTGGGACGTTGTATGTCACATGACAATATTAATATGACGAATGTAGCACAGGCAAGTATTATTTACTTTCTTAAAAACAAGCATTATTTTAATTTAGTTCAATCTGATCAATCTAAATGTTTTATCTGATTTAATATCGTGTGCTTATCTGGATTCTAATCACATGCTTCTGTCAAACGGTGCAAATATTTGAACTGAAATGATTCACGCTTTGGGGTGATTCAGATTCTTTAAATTGATTCAGATGTATCAAAATCAGATCATCACGCTGAAATGATTTTAAATGCTCGGTTGATTTTAGACCCCTCATGCTTGGTAAGTCCCCGTTTCTGCATCACTCTAGTCATCCCATAATCCTTTAAGTCTACAAGGGCTCACATTTATTTATTTATTATTTATTTATTTATTTATTTAAATAGTCTTTTGAGATTGGATGCACACAAGGAGACTCGTCTGGAGTTTTACACCATCAATCCGTTACACATTCATTAATCCGAGTTCTCTCACTAAATTCCATCCAGCGACAAACGAACAGCAGCAACATGTCATATAAACGCTGCCTTCCTTCTCTTAAATTCAATAAGAATTTTTTTTTTTTCTTGCTGTCCACCTAAATCTTTTTAGCATTTTCCAGAATTTGACCTTATCAGTATGACTGCCGTCGTAGGAGAAGTTACACTGCAATAAAGTGTTTAAAAACCTCTAAAACTGGCATTAGAGAATCCTTCAAAGAATCGGATTAGATGGTGAACACGTCAAACTAGCAAACAAAGACAACAGTTTTTAGCGTAGGATCTTAAGAATCCTTTACGATTTAAAAATATGTCTCAGACGAACAAATCGCAGCAGTTTGAAGTCTAATTTAACACCCCCACCCCACCCCTGGAGCTCCTGTCTGCGTCTTCCCACACACTTTCTGCACACTTGTCTTTAAAAGGTTTATTGTTTGCCTTCTCAATGGCTGTCCTTCATATCTAAAACCAACCTAAGAAGCTGCTGGGCTTTTTTTTTTTTTTTTTTTCGGAAATGGAGTCAAGTGTAGGATTTCAAAGGGCAGGATGTGTGCGGTGGTAATGAACGGGTCGGGTTTTGGTTTCCACCGCCGTTATGACTGTTCTTTTTGTTCTTTCGCACAGCATCTGAAAGCATCAGGATTGTAGACGGAACTTTCAGCTGGTCTAAAGACGACTCTCCTGCTTTAAAGAGGTAACCGTGTGTCTGTGGCGTCCATGTTTTATTTTCACTATTGTAGAAAATGCATGACGCAATTAGGTTATTTATTTATTTAATGCACTCAACATGCAACGTTCTTTAATACTGATGTAGCCTAAAGGTGGTCAGCTGTCTGAGGATTTGGTGGGCAAGTACACCTGCATGCTCGAAAACACAAAATATCATCAGCCTCAGATGAATATCATGAGGCAAATATGAAATACAATTAAATAAATAAATAAAATGGAATTGAGTGAAATTCAGTCCCAGGTTTTTTATGATTAACAAGATGAAAGACAGATTCTATTACACAAAGTGTGTTTTATGTAGTGTGCTTATTGCTAAGACATTTGGATATGCGCCATCTGCCATGTTGACATCACAGCAGCGTAAAACTGTTGAAGGTTTTATTCCTCAGGTTTACTTTAAAGCAGGGGTGCTGCTAAGTGGGAGAAAGTTAGGATGATTCTAAAGACCCATGCACTTTATGATAAGAGACAAGTGTCCATTGTATGCGTACTTTAGAATCTGGGTGAAAGTAGTAGATCATCCGGAAAAATCACTTTTTGTTTTTTACATATACAAAGTATAATATTTCGGATGCAGCAATTAGCTTAAAAATGCTTGTTTTTGATTGGCTGACCAGTGAAATTATTATTATTACTATTTTATTTTATTTATTTATTTATTTTAAACATGAGCATTATTAAAGCTTTCTTTAAAC
The DNA here is from genome assembly GCA_005784505.1 of Bagarius yarrelli. Lineage (NCBI taxonomy): Eukaryota > Metazoa > Chordata > Actinopteri > Siluriformes > Sisoridae > Bagarius > Bagarius yarrelli. Next base: position 499,622 of record VCAZ01000083.1, read on the forward strand.
TACACTGAAAAACTGAACTGGGACTGAATTATACAGGTTTGCTGAACATGAATATATTTTTAAAAAAATTAATAATCAACTACAGAAAGCTGTGATTTATATCAAAGGTTTTTTTGGGGGTTTTTTTTCCTGAATTTTGTGTAATTTGTTGTTACATTTCCAGTAGCGGTAATTGTAATGTCGGCACTCCAGAGTCTTTAATTCCCTTTTATACAAATCCAACTATAAAAACATTTAATTAATGCAGTGTCTGATTTATTTATTACCTTGTAAATGTGATAAAAATACAATTAATTTAATCAGAAATAAAGAAAATTGAAAAATTAAAATTAAAAAATAATTACTGTAATAAACAGCATGTTTTTTTTCCCTTTTTCTTAGTGTTTTCCAGTCTTTATTTTATTTTTTTATTGTCTTTGTGTTAATGTTTTTCCCCCTGTGTGTGTGTGTGTGAAGGATTAATGTGTGTATTCCTGAAGGAGCGCTTGTTGCTGTCGTAGGGCAGGTGGGTTCGGGTAAATCCTCCCTGCTCTCGGCGCTCCTTGGGGAAATGCACAAACAGGAGGGTTCAGTGTCCGTCAAGGTAAAAACACTTTATGATGATGTTACTCATAAATGCCATGTTTTATTAACCCTTAATCACAGTATTATAGTTATGTAGCTTTTATTTATGCTGCTGGGACCTGTAATGTGATGGTTCCTGTGTGTTGGTTAGGGTTCGGTGGCGTATGTGCCCCAGCAGGCGTGGATCCAGAACGCCACGCTGAAGGAGAACATCCTGTTCGGGCAGCAGATGAAGAAAAGCTGCTACCAGAGGGTACTGGAGGCCTGCGCTCTCCTCCCAGACCTGGAGATCCTTCCTGGAGGAGACGACACTGAGATCGGAGAGAAGGTGACTAGACAAAATTGAACCCTTTCCTGCTTTTTGGCTGTTTGGTTCAGGGTTTTTAGGCTGATTACAAAGATAAGTGACTTTAGTGTAAAGAGATGCACAACACATGTTTTTCCAGATACTGATTGGTGTGGAATTTTATCTATTAACTAACATGTCTTAAAATTTAATTTTTCTTAATGCAGCCCAAAGATATAAATAAAGTTGAATAGGCATGTATAATAATTTTATTTAAATTATGATCTATAAGAAAACATTTCCCAACTCCAGTCTTTTCCGTTCGGGAATTCCTTTTTTCAAATTCCCCCTCAAACTCTAATGATTGTGTGTTTGTGTGTAGGGTGTGAATTTATCTGGAGGACAGAAACAGCGTGTTAGTTTGGCCCGGGCGGTGTATTGTGATTGCGCTACTTATTTTTTGGATGATCCTCTGTCTGCTGTCGACGCTCACGTTGGGAAACACATCTTTGAGAAGGTCATCGGACCCCAGGGTCTTCTGCAGGGACGCGTGAGTGTCTTCCTCAAACCTCAGTTCTTCTCTCCTCTTCTGATCTCATCTCTTTTCTGTTCTGTTCTCTTTCGATCTCATCTTTTTTCCTCTGATCTTTTCTTCTGATCTCTTCTCTTTTCTGTTTTGTTCTCTTTCGATTTCCTCTCTACTGACCAGTTAATAAAATTTGTGTAAGTTTAGTTTACGATGTACCGCAGCTCTTTATAAGATAAATATTGGTGTAAGTCTAATGAGAGCTTACCCACAAAGTGCCCTTGAATGCAGCTGTGTTCAAAGAGTTCATCACATGCTGTATGCGCGCACACACACACACACACACACTGCAGGGTTAAATGTCCCGAGTGCTGCTCTGTGTTCCTCTTAGACTCGGGTGTTGGTGACTCACGGCCTCAGCTTCCTGCCTCAGGTCGACCTCATCTTAGTGATGGTGGACGGACAGATCACGGAGGCGGGCTCGTACACGGAGCTGCTCGGCCGTCACGCCGCCTTCGCCGAATTCCTACGCTCTCACGCCAACGCCGAACAGGAAGAAGAGAGCGAGGGGGGAGGAGGTGAGGCCAGACTCGGGGGTCATGACCTCCTTGTGTGGTGTGTCCTATTTCATTTCTTTTCATGTCTAAAATCAGTGAAGACCTAAAGTGTGTGTCTTTGTCCCTAACCCACTGAGGAAAAAGTGTGTGTGTGTGTGTGCGCCTGACTAAACATCTTATTTTCTTTTTTCCAAACTTTAATGCATGTCTTTTCTTCAGTAACCCCTTATCTCCTCGAATATTTCTCTTTCATTGTGTGTTTCTGGTCTCCTCGTGCTCTTCAGTGAAGATGAGGGTGCAGGAAGAGCAGGGTGAGAAAGCTGAAGGTTTGAGAGCCTTGTTTATTAGATGAATAGAAACGCCTTCAGGCTGCACGGCTTTGCATGTTGCTTGCAAATGTTTGAGTTTTATTTAATAAACAATACAACAATAATTGCGTAATATAGCCCGTAAATAGAATAAGTCACTATTTTAGTTAATAAAACTGTCATCCTGTTGTGTGTGTGTGTGTGTGTGTGTGTGTGTTGTTGTTAAGAGCATCACAATCTCGTTTTTTTTTTTTTTTAAGTGTTTTATTCCTATTCATTTTTTTTAAATAAACATTTTTATAGTTTTAGATGACTTCTATTTCTAGTAGTTACTCATGGACAGAAAAGACTGTGTGTTAATGTTACCCAGGTGATTATTAAGGGAATTGTTCTTTAATATGTTTAACTGAAATTTATGGTTAGACTTGATTGTTATGCTATTGGTGCTACAGTCGGAGCTGCTTTTACAGCCAACTGACCACCTTCTGACCAATCAGGTTCAAGTATTCCACAGCACTGGTCAAACCTGTGATAAACTCTTGAATTAATGACATGTGGCAGATGGAATGGAATAAATGTCATGGAAATAACCTGTTTGAAACAAATCCCTAGTGTAAGGAAATCATTTTCTACCAATTGTAAATCGAGGTTTGACCAAGTTGTATTTACAAGGTGTCTTTTAGGTCTTACAAGACTTGCGCATGGACATTTTATTAAAGTGACGAATCGGCGTCATGTCTTAACTGTCATGACTGTAAAGCGTATTTTATTATTTTATAAGCGTATTTATTGTTTTTACTTTGGTGGTGCTGGGAATTAAGCCAACAATCTTTTGATCAGCAGCCCAACAGCTTGACCACTGAGCCGCCACTAAAGCTCCATGCCGTGTTAAATGCTGGTCGCTGCAGAGATTGAATAAACGACACCGGCGGGTTGCTTCACTTGTTTTAAGACTCGGACTGGAATCGAGTTTACTGAGCATGTGGAATGTTAATCAGATTATTATTTTTAATTGTGTGATCAATTTTCCATTTCATTCTCTCGTTCAGATACAAGTCCACGGAAAACACTGGAAAACGGCGGTCCGGCTGCTCTGCTCAGGTGAGAGATTGGAGCATGAATGGAGTTTATAATAAATCAATAAATATGTTGAGTTTTAATACATAGAAATTTATACGCGTGTTCTTGCTTTTCAATTTATTTATTCAAATGCTTCTATCTAGATTAGTAAAATCTGAAGTGTGTGTGTGTGTGTGTGTGTGTGTGTACACAGACACAGTCAGGTTTCCTTAAACACATCAGGAACAGCGAAACAGAAAACCGAGTGCACCGACATGAAAGAACAGAAAGCCAAATCTACAGACGCTGCCAAACTGACTGAGGCGGATAAAGCCAAGACTGGCCGAGTGAGTCAGAGTCACGAAAATATACGCCAATTCCGCTATATATACACACACACACGTATGCATCATTAAAAATTATGTATTGTGTGTGACAGGTGAAACTCGCCGTGTTCTGGGAGTACATGAAAGCCATCGGTGTGTGTCTGTCCTTCCTCAGCATCTTCCTCTTCTTCGCTCATCATGTGGCGTCTCTGGGTTCCAATTACTGGCTCAGCTTATGGACGGATGATCCGGTCATTAACGGCACACAACCCAACCGAGACCTGCGGCTGGGAGTGTATGGAGCGCTGGGATTCACACAGGGTTAACACTTTATTTATTTATTTATTTATTTATTTATTTTCAAATGCACATAGTACGTCAGCCCGGACACAATAGCTGTCTTGTCTAGACATAATTAGGAAAGAAAAATCCCAAAGTGTGCGTTTAATTTATGACTTTGTTACTTGATGTTCTCCGTAAACACATGCAGCCACATACTCCAAGCCATTTGTTAATTTCCTGTTAAAAGACTAAGTGTGTGTATATATAAAAATAGAAATAATTAAAAATCCTTTTGGAACTATGACGTTAATAAGAGTCGTCTGATCTGATTTTACTACTGCGTACAGCTGCAATCTAGTTCAATGCGCCATCTAGTGGAATATTGTGCGAAGCGCAGCAAATAAATTGTAAGAAGATACAAAGGTGATCCCATCAGTACACATTTATCTTGTGGAAATGGAAACCGTATTAGGTGTTAAAATAGGATTTAAATTCTCAATCTTGTGATGGAAAATGTTTCCACTGAATCTGATTATAATACAAGGTTTTAAAGCAGAAATTGGATATTTAACTTTTAACTCATGCTTTTTTTTTTTTCCATGATTTGCTGATCAAAAAATCATAGGTTTAATTCCCACCAACACCAAGCTGCCTCTGCTGGGCCCCTGAGCACGGCCCTTAATCCTCATCTGCTAGGGGGTGAAGAAGAAATAGAAATATGAAATATTTTGAAATGAATAAATAAATAGATAAATGAAAGCTGCTCTGGGTAAAGGAGTCAAATACCAGGAATGTTGGATTAAATAAGCAAAATTTCAGTCAGATAAACTTTTTTTTTTATACTCATCACCCGAAATCTATTGTCAATTTCTTCTGCTTTTTTTAAATGTAAAGGCAGGGATTTTTGCCAACAGTTTAGATGAAATTAGTCTGTTTTTAGTGTAATATCAGTCTTAATAATAAAATTAAATAACTAAAATATATATTTGCACCCTGATAATGTAAGGATTCTGTCGTTCTGACTCTTTCCTCTGCCCTCCTTCCCCAGGAATCGCCGTTTTCTGCTACTCCGTCTCCGTGTCGATCGGCGGCATCCTGGCGTCTCGCTACCTCCATGAGACCATGCTGTATAATGTCCTGCGTTCGCCCATGGCGTTTTTCGAGCGCACTCCCAGCGGCAACCTGGTCAACCGCTTCTCCAAGGAGACGGACACTATCGACTCTGTGATCCCCAGCATCATCAAGATGTTCATGGGCTCCATGTTTAACGTACTGGGATCGTGTGCCGTCATCCTTATTGCCACGCCACTTGTCGCCATCATCATCCCTCCTCTGGGACTCTTCTACTTCTTTGTGCAGGTGTGACTTTTAAACCTGAGGTTTTAAACCTGATTATTTATGCCCAGAGCATGTACTCATCTCCGCCTCTCGTATGTGTTTCAGCGCTTTTACGTGGCCTCGTCTCGGCAGCTGAAGCGTCTGGAGTCTGTGAGCCGCTCTCCTGTGTACACACACTTCAACGAAACCCTGCTGGGTACGAGCGTGATTCGCGCCTTCGGAGTTCAGAACCGATTCGTCGGCGAGAGCGACAGACGAGTGGATCAAAACCAGAGAGCTTACTTCCCTAGCATTGTAGCTAACAGGTACACATGCACCCATACAGGGGCAACATCTGAATTAAGATTTGATTCTGAATCAGAGTCAGATTTTTTTTAACTGATCCCTCATTTTTAAATTTTTTTTCCTCTGTGAGGGCCACATTGTTCCTTTCTTTAATTTTAGATTATTGGAGAAATGTATAAACGGGTGTTTTGACTTTAAACTGATTGTGTTTTTAGGTGGTTAGCTGTGAGGTTGGAGTTTGTGGGGAACTGCATTGTGACATTTGCTGCATTTTTTGCTGTGATGGCAAGAGACAGTTTGAGTCCAGGCATCGTGGGGCTTTCCATCTCTTACGCCCTGCAGGTATTATACGTGTCTCTCTCTCTCTCTCTCTCACGCGCGCGCACACACACATGAAACAGCCACCAAGTCAATTATTTTCTGTAACATTTTTGTTCTAGCAGACGCATACCGGCCTTAATATTTATTTAATGTATTTTAAATCTGTGGATCATCTAAGAATAAAATACTGTAGTAAGACATATATACAATTACTGTCGGTAGTAGTCGACTTTATCAACAACATCGACAACAAAAAAAAAAAAAATCACTCACTATGTTGTCGTTTGATCTTGTCATAATGTAAAAGCCTGCAGTAGCACAGTTCAACCAGTGTGGCGCTGTTCAGTCAGCTCACATTTATTTAGATTTAAAGTTTAAGCATCTTACATTTACAGCATTTGGCAGACGTCCTTATCCAGAGTAGCTTACATTTATCTCTTTATACAACTGAGCAATTGGGGGTTAAGGGCCTTGCTCAGGGACCCAACAGTTGTGGCTTGGTGGAGCTGGCAATCGAACCCATAATCTTCTGGTTGGTAGTCCAACACCTTAACCATGAGCCACCACTTAATCTTAACGAAATTATATATAAAAAAAACTGCGAGTTTTAACCTCAGTTAGAATGTAAATTTGTTGTTTTTTTTGCTGGTCAGTTTGGAGCTAACTTAAGTGTTATGGTATTATTAGCGAATGTGAAAACAATAATACCCAACCAAATAAATCAAGTATAACTAGTGGTAATTGACATTTTTCAAAAGTTGTAATTGCCTTGTTTTATTATTAAGTTTTGTTAACAAATTCAAAAGCTGAATAATCAAAACTGATAAATTAATAAAACAATTGCAGCTCATTTACGACGTTTTTTTTAAAAAGCTAAATTAGATGCATAGTTTGAATTTTTGTAACAGTAGCCAGAACTTAATAATTTAACTAACTCCATAAAATTATTGCAGATTAATCGTTCTAGTAATCGTCAGTTAATCGACTATTATAATAATCGGTTGTTACAGCCCTCTTCCTTAGTTTAGAAAGGGATCTAGTTTAATTAACATGAGGAACTTTATATCAGTGTATGGTTCCATAAACCGCTCTGACTGGATGCAGGTGCTTCTGTATTGTCTTATTGTTCTGTATATTTATAGATGAATGTGTCTCTTACGGTCAGTGTCTTTTTTTATTTATTTATTTATTTTTTTATGCTTCCTGCCTTCAGGTCACAATGTCTCTTAATTGGTTGGTGAGAATGTCGTCAGAGATGGAGACCAACATTGTAGCCGTGGAGAAAGTGAAAGAGTATGAAGAAACGGAGAAAGAGGTCAGTGCGTTAACGAATTATCTGCATTTACGTTATTTCTTATTCGAATACAAACTTTAACCTTAAGAACTCCTCCTCCCAGAACCAATAACACTTTTTTTTGCTGAGGTTCCACTGTAAATGTTGGTGGTGGTGGCAGTGTTTTTCGCGATTAGGTGTGTTTGATGAACAGATCTGTTTTCCACAGGCGGAATGGAAACTGGAGAAAAGCTCCGTTCCTGCAGGGTGGCCCACCGACGGACACATCGAGATGCGCAATTTTGGCTTGAGGTATCGTCAGGATCTGGAACTGGCCATCCATGACATCAATGTGATCATCAAGGGTGGAGAGAAGGTAAGCATCATTCCAAAACATCACAGTATTGCAGTTTATTCTCGCTGAGGAAAAAGAACAAGGAAGAGAAAATAACAAAACTGTTTTTATAATAGGTGGGAATTGTGGGTCGGACCGGCGCTGGAAAGTCTTCTTTAACTTTAGGATTGTTCCGGATCATCGAGGCAGCACAAGGAGAGATCTGTATCGATGGTGTGAACATCGCCGCGCTTGGTCTTCATGATCTCCGCTCTCGTATCACCATCATCCCACAGGTATAAACCTCCTAAACACACATTTGTTTTGTTTTTTTATTGGTTTACACACTTAGTTTTTCCCAGGTATTCTAGTTTGCCATGTGTAAATTGTTTGTGTGTGTGTGTTCTGAGCAGGACCCAATTCTGTTCTCCGGATCTCTGCGTATGAATCTGGACCCATTTAATGGTTACTCCGATGAGGAGGTGTGGAAAGCTCTGGAACACGCTCATCTCAAAAACTTTGTCTCAGGACTTCAGGACAAACTGAATCATGAGTGTTCGGAAGGGGGAGAGAACCTCAGGTACACACACTCTAAAATTGAGTCGGAATGAATCTGAATTAAACACTACACTTGAAGTTCATGTGTGTGTATATAGATCATCAGATGAGGATTAAATGTGTGTGTGTGTGTGTGTGTTGTAACAGTCTGGGTCAGAGGCAGCTGGTGTGTTTAGCTCGAGCTCTCCTCAGGAAGACGAAGATTTTGGTTCTGGATGAAGCCACAGCGGCCGTGGATGTGGAGACGGACAAATTGATCCAGTCCACCATCCGAACCCAGTTTGAGGAGTGTACAGTACTGACCATCGCTCACCGCCTCAACACCATCATGGATTATACACGGTACACACACACGCAGGCTCTGTGTCTGAGCTGTATTACAGAAATAAATGTCACACAACTGATCTGCTGTTTTGTCTGTTTCTGCAGAGTTCTGGTTCTAGATAAAGGTCAGATGGTGGAGTTTGACTCTCCGTCCAGTCTTCTCACTAACAGAGGAATCTTCTACAAGATGGCCAAAGACTCGGGTTTAATCTGATTTCAAGCAAACACTCCAGTACACTCTGCTACTTCACTCTCTCACTCCGGGACGTCATCTTAGAACACAGATCTCACTTTAGAACTCGCCACTCTTACGCCGGAACAAACCGTTCGTTCTAAAACGCGCCTGTGGGTGAAGCCTACTGACGCATGATGCACTTTCTTCTTCCTGCTGCTGCTCGAGCTGTTACAGCGGTCACACCAAAAAAAAACAACAAAAAAAAATATTTTAGTTTAATTTGTAAATCGATGTGTGAGTTTCTGTCAGTATCTTTAAAGTGATCATTAGGGCAAAAAAAACCTTCTTTCATGCACAAACACTCGCAGGTGAAGCAGTAAAAAAAAGATTTAAAACCGGAATAAATATAATTGTTAATATAATAAATTATAAAAAAAATGCAACAAATAAATTGCATATAAGCTTTTACAAACAAAACTCCAAAAAAAAGACAGGAAGGCGGCGACGATGTGCATTTTTATTAAGCGTTTGTTCACACAGTAAAGCAAAATAAAACAAAATAAATGTAACATGAAGTAATGCTTAAAAAAAAATCTGGGTTGTCCTATTGGAACTTGAAGACCACATCCACGAGAGTGGTCAGTATCCGTCGTGTCGCGTCTTCCTCGTCTGAATCATTCACATCAACTTCGATACGTCACATCAAATATTTCCGTCAATTTTATTTTATGAAAAGGAATATCCTCTCAGGTCATGTGACTCGCCAGCGCGATTCGCCACATCGTTACGGCGTCTTTATATCATGGCTTATACACTGATTCGTACTGTGTATCTAAATGCAGCTAAAAATAAACGTTTTGTTGAATATGGAGGTGGTGCTGATAAGGATTTATCGTCTTTGTAATGAATTCTTTAAACAGCAGCTGAGGTGAACCGTAGGAAAGGAACTAAACAGTGCGTGTTGTGATTTTTGTAGAAAATAATCAGTTCTGAACTGTAAAGTATCTTAGAACGACACCTGAAGTCGGGATTTTGAACAGTTGATTATTTTTTTTTTTTTACATTTAATGTTATGTCTGCAAAACAACTTTCTGTTATAAACTGTCGTTCTATTACAATCTAATTTTTAGGGATAACAGGCAAAAAAAAATACCTTTTTTTTTTATAGGAATAATTATTATAATTATTATTTTAAAGATTGATTAACTGTTTAGTTGCCATATTTGGATTTTCTGGTATTCTTTTTCTATGCAAAATTTATGCTGCTTCATCATGTGTACAATATAATATTTCGTTAACTTTCAATAGTGAAGATTATATAAGGAAATCAGCCTGTTGGGGGCGCTCCATATCTTTATTAAAATAGATTCAGAGCAGGGGTTTATTTATCGCTCGTGTTACGGTCACTCTGTTACCAAACTTTTGCATTTCAAATCCTGTGTATGTGTTTGTGATTTTATTTATCTGAGATTTTTAGTATTTTTTTTAGGATATGTGCACATATGATTTTGGAATGTACATGCACTAGTTTTTTGAAGTGTGCTTTCTTTAATGAAACAAAAATAAATAAATAAGTTATTTTGTAAATGTGTGCTTTTTATTTATTTATCATTTTAATTTATTTAATAGTCAAAAACAGAAAATCGCCACACCAGAAATGACGAACGCTACCTAACGTTTAATGTTGGCATAGAATAACAAACCAGCTGCTGTTCTAGGAAATAAATCATCCTCGGTTTGGTGTAATTTAGAGGGATATCATTTTTTTTATTTATTTTTTAATAGTTACATTTTAAAGAATTAAAAACCCACAAAATAAGTTTTTTCTGTTTTTGCTCAATTGATCTCCTTTTTTTCCTAAGAAACAAAAACACTTTTTTATACTACAGAGTCACAAACATGTTTTAGAGCTCATTGGAAATGAATCAACACCTTCTGACCAATCAGAATCGAGTATGTGTGCAGATATTGAGGTAAAAAGTCTTTATGAAGCGGAGTCTTTTATTTACTCTTTTTTTTACTTTAAGTACCAAAGTTCTTTTGTTTTTATAAATATATGTATAACGTACAAATACAGTACAAAACATTCGGAATAATTTCTACACTGGTGCTGCAGATACTTTATAATATATATAATTTCTTTTCGTAGACATTTATTCCAGATGTTAACGTTAGGAGTGGAATTTCGATTGTCAAGATTTATCATCCTTCTGCTTGTGAATCGAAATGTACTTCCTGATCCTGCTGCGGAAGAAGAGGGAGGATGATGACATGATATTTTTTCCACACTGATCCTGAGGAGCTTCATCATGTGTAAAAGTATAAAGAAGTTTCTGTCCAGCAGATCTTCTTCCTTCAGGAGTGGATCACACTGCACGTTTCTGCTGTGGCAGTCATGAGGAGGAGGAGGAGGATGTCACACTAACCCCACCTCCTGGCACATGTTGTAGAAAAGGCGTCTCTGTGAGAGCAGGTTAGAGGGCGTGTCCATTTCTATGATTGAGCCGCGATCCATCACTAAAACACTGTCAGAACATCACACACTGTTAAAACAACTACTGGTGTGTGTGAGTGTGTGTGAGTGTACTGTGTATAATTCATGATGGTGTTGAAGCTGTGTGTGTACCGTGTATAATCCATGATGGTGTTGAGGCGGTGAGCGATGGTCAGTACTGTACACTCCTCAAACTGGGTTCGGATTGTGGACTGGATCAGTTCGTCCGTCTCCACATCCACGGCCGCTGTGGCTTCATCCAGAACCAAAATCTTCGTCTTCCTGAGGAGAGCTCGAGCTAAACACACCAGCTGCCTCTGACCCAGACTGGTACACACACACACACACATTCAATCCTCAGCCCTTTAGATATGCACACACATGAACTCTACCAAAGTGTAGTATTTGATTCAGATTCGAATGATTCGAACTTAAATGATTCAGATTCATTCAGACAATTTTTTAATCATCTCTTTTCTCTGGCAGACACGAGGAGAGCTCTAAGTGTGTGTGTGTGTGTGTGTGTGTACCTGAGGTTCTCTCCCCCTTCCGAACACTCATGATTCAGTTTGTCCTGAAGTTCTGAGACAAAGTTTTTGAGATGAGCGTGTTCCAGAGCTTTCCACACCTCCTCATCAGAGTAACTATTGAATGGGTCCAGATTCATACGCAGAGATCCGGAGAACAGAAATGGGTCCTGCTCAGAAACACACACACACACCTGAGAAACAATTCATACATGACACTAGAATACCTTTGTAAAGTTTAGAATAGAATTTACTAGAATAAGTTTGTGAACAAGAAAAACCATGAGTGGTTTTGTGTGTGTGTGTGTGTGTGTGTGTGTGTGTGTGTGTGTGTGTGTGTGTGTGTGTTTGTGTTAGGTGGTCCATACCTGTGGGATGATGGTGATGCGAGAGCGGAGATCATGCAGTCCGATCTCAGCGATGTTCACACCGTCTATGTAGATCTCTCCCTTCGTCGCTTCGAGGATTCTGAAGATTCCGAGTGCGAGAGACGACTTTCCCGCGCCGGTCCGACCCACGATTCCGATCTGAGTAACAGAACAACAATCTCCCTTTATTTCTTTAATCCTTTCTCCAGTTTTGCTGTTTGTTTAATGATATCGATTCTAACGTTTACCTTTTCTCTCTCCTGCACGTGGAGTGTGATCTCCTTTAATGCCCAGTCGTGACCTCTTCTGTACTGTAGGCCGTACTGGTGAAACTCGATGCTGCCCGTTTGTGGCCAGTGAGAGGCCAGAGGTTTGTCCACGGTCGACCAGACACCCTGCAAGATAATCACTCCTCCATTTGATTTTATCTCATCTGGATTTCAAACCTTCATAAAATGAATGCGTATAAGTATTTTCCTCTGATTTTATGGTTATTATGGGATTTAACCCAACATAAGTACATTTATGTAACACCTCATTGAGAATGAAAAGATATAGAATAACTGTTAGTAAAGCAGGAGTGTAAATATTCGATGGTGCTGTAACATCACTGCTAGCTAAAATGTTAACATTAAAATTGAAGAAAATGTGATGGATTTGGTGTAAATTTGAGTTAATGTAAGTTTATTATCAGTAATTAAGTCATCAGGATAATTATTCAAATATTTACACCATTTATATCAATGAGTCAGATTCACAGACAAAGACTGTAATACTCATGTTGTCCACTAGAGGGAAAAACAACAAAAGGCATGACTTCTACTGCATCTAGCCCCAGCGCCCCCTACTGACCGGCTGCCACTGTACAAGGGTACAGCGGTTTGAGTTGATTACAGTAATTAGTGATTCAGTAATGCTTTTTCAGGAATTCCGCATGTTATGAGAGACAAAATCACTATTGATCATATAATTGGGATGGGACAGAAAATGATAGTGTGTGGGACCCTGAATCATAATAACACAATGATAATCAGTCTCGAATTTCATTGGTGGGTTTGTTTTAAGAGCGAGAAACAGAATAACAACGAAAACATTCAGAAAAAAAAGATATAAATTAATTTGCATTTTAATGAGTAAAATAAATAATTAATCCCTTCGAAAAAACAACACTTTGTGGTACTTGGTGGTAAAACCCTTGTTGTAGTTGTCCACCAGGTTTACACACTTCTCAGGAGGGATTTTGTTCCACTCCTCTTTGCTAATCGTCTCCAAGTCATTAAGGTTTCGAGTCTGACGTTTGGCAACTCAAACCTCCAGCTCCCTCCACAGATTTTCTATGGGATTAAGATCTGGAGACTGACTAGACCACCCCAGGACCTGAACATGCTCACTCTTGTTGAGTCACTCCTTTGTTATTTGGCTGTGTGTTTTGGGTCATTGTCATGCTGAAATACACACCCATGACCAATTTTCAGTGTTCTTAACCAAGATTTGATGGAACATGGCCCTGTTGTGTCTTTGATGTGTGTGTGTCCCCTTATGTCCCTCATCTGATCACAACACTCACCCAGTTCTCCTCAGAATTATTCAGATGTCCACTGACAAACTTGAGACAGGCGCTATTGAGCAGGAGGACATTTTAATTTAAAAATAAAAGTTTTTTTTTATTTTTATCATATTCCAGTTTAAAAAGTTGTGGTTGGACCCTTGGCACCTTCTGAGGGTTTAAATTCTGATAACAACCCAAAGCTTAAAGTGTTTGAGTCGCCACTGCACCACAACATGTCCTCATCACACACTAGTAATATCACAACCCTGTGTAATGTCACCTGAATTACTGAACAGATCGTGAGTGTGTACCTCCTTTGGCGTGTCTGCGTAGTCCTTTACTCTTTCCACAGAAACGATGTTGTTCTCAATGTCTGTCCAGGCACGGACGATCCAGCTCAAAATCCCAGTCACCTGCAGAAAAACAGCCCATAACACACACTAACACTAGCCCTCATCCTGAGCGATTTACATTTATTTCACTTGTATAAGCAGTTGAGGGTTAAGGGTCATGCTTAGAGGACCAGTCTAGACAGCTTGGTAGTGCTGGGAATCGAACCCATGATCTTCAGATTATCAGTCCAGCACCTTAAACACTGAGCTGACCTTAAACTTCCCCCTGATTTCCAGCAGATGGCAGCAGTTTACTACTAAACTGGGAAACGTCTTTATACAACATCACTAAATTAAAAATAACATTAAAATAAAAAATAACGCTTAAAAATATAATAACATGCCATGTGACACGATTATAATATAAAATCTCGGATCTCTGGAACATTTTATTACCTTAATTTAAACTGTTAGACTAGACCTTCTATGCCATCATAATTTATTATTTTTTATATGATGATGATCAGCATTTATTGTCCCATTTTTCTTATCTCTTTTTTTTTTTTTTTTTCTTCTTCTTCTCTGGGTACCAGAGAGCTTCATGCAGTTAACAGATGTAATATGATGTGGACGTGCGGCTGCGCAGGAGGAGTTTAATCACCGCAGTGAGTCGGAAGAGCAATAAAATAATTATGATTTAATATTATAAATTCTTGTACTACATCATTTGCTACTTATTCCTAGGGCACCCCTTTGGATCACCCCCTCCACCACCACCAGCGATGAAGCTGTAACACTCCTACATGATGTCTGAATGAATGTTTGTAGTATGTTATTCATTTCATCCATTAAAAGGTGCCAATAATTTGTAAGGTTTTTTTTTCTTACTTGCAGTGACTGCGATACGGCCAAGCCGACGATCCCGGGACTGAGAGATTCTCTTCTCCTCACGGACAGGATCGCAGCTGCGAGGACCAACAGATTCCCCAGAAACTCCAGATTTACAGCAAGCCATCTAAAGACACCAGAACAGATTACAGTCAATCCCATAATCAGACGCTACGGCCACAAAATGCTGACTGAAGCTTTAATTCAAACTGCACACAAAACTGGAAAATCATCCAAATTTTTAAAGTCGCCATCTGATTGGTTGGAGGTTACAGGATTTCCATAATCACATACTTTCCTACTATATAGTATGCAAAAAAAATTGTAGGCGTTACTAGGTTGTAGAGCGACTTAGTGCTTAAGGATATTACCCAGAATTCCTTTGATGGTGTGACGTTTCAACTACCAGAACCACCATTTTTTTGATGGGAGTTGTGATGATAATGATGATGACGATGATGTAACACTAACGTTTGACGCAGACGTTTCATTAAAATGCCCTATTTCTGCACCTCAGCACACTTGTTCATTTCCACACTTAGGAACTAAAGTGTGCACTTTCAAAATTGCACACTTAGTGGAAGACGTTAGGGCGTAGTGTGGATACTGTGACAGAGACTATAAATAAAATTCGTTTGTACTACATCCGCCATGTTGAAAATGTCATGTGACATACAACGTACATACAGCAGCACAAAATTAAAGTTGGAAGATAAAAAATTCATAAAATTATCCAGAAGCACTTGCCCCATTATGGGATGCGGGATTATGGGATAGTATGGTGTCCAACTCTGACCTGGTAGCGACGAATCTGGGGAAGTAGGAGGTTTGGTTGTGATCCACTCTGCTGTTAGCCTGCAGGACAAACCTGGGCTGTTCTGCAAACGCCCTGATCACACTCGCTCCCTGCACCGTCTCGTTGAAGTGTGTATAGATGGGCGAGCGGCTCACCGACTCCAGACGCCGGAGCTGACAGGATGTAGCCACGTAGAAGCTCTAAACATCAGCGTAAAACACATAGTGAACATTCTGACATCCAGCACAGTTTTTTTTAGAATAACAATTTAATCACATTAGCTGTGATACTCACATACTTCCATAATCTATAGTATGTAAGACGAGTATGTGAGAGGAGTAGTATATATCTGAATCTTTAGTATGTGTAATACAGTGTGTGAAAAGTTACTGGATGAGCTATTACTCCTGCCCAGATGCTGAAGTACGCAGGGTTGCTTTACTATCCCATAATCCCGCAGGAGTGATGACTCGTTCCAATTCCAAAATGGCGGGAAGCAACATTTTTCAAGTGCTTTAAATACTTTAGAAAATCATTGTTTCTTATTTATCATCATTTAAGTTAAACATCGTCTTTCTTTAAATTCGCTTCTCTGTATTGTCGTATGTTGTGACAGTATCAACACTGTGGATGTGGAGCGTCCTACTTTCATTTATACTACCTGTAACCATACTATATAGAACATATTTTACTAACAGTCTGGAAGTACATACTAACTTTAATGTAGTACCTACTGAGGCAGTATGTGATTTTGGACGCGGTAACACAGACGTGAGATAAATATCTCAGTCCTGCTTGTTTTCATTCGCTGCTGATTACCTGGATCAGGTGAGTTCACCAATCAGAAGCGGGAAGATACCAATTCACCGGGTCTTCCCATTTGGTATCTTCCAAATTCTAATTGCTAAACACAGCTGATCCAAGTAATCAGCCGAACAAAGACAACTCAGGGGACATGGGTTGCCAGTCCTTTTGCTTTTAAGGATATTTCACACAGGTAAATGTAACTATAAATGGATAAAAATGATGTAAGTCTAATTGACGAATCCATTTGATGTAAAAGTAATAATCAATCATCAATTTATAATAATCAATTCTGGGTTGGTATCTGAAACTCCTCTAACATCATGTCACTGTGTGTTTTATCCCTATTTGCTGGTTAGTTTAAATCCCAGACCTGAATAAAGACGTAGAACAGAGCCAGAGGAAGAATGACAACTCCAGTAAAGGGCGTGGCCACCAGCACGATGATGCAGACCTCCAGCAGCTTGAAGACGTATCCCAGCATCATCTTGAAGGCATCCGGGACCATGCAGTCGATGGCGTCGACCTCCTTGGAGAAGCGGTTGAGCAGGTTTCCGCTCGGCGTCCTCTCGAAGAAGGACATGGGTGAATGCAGGACATTACGCAGAAGGTCCAGGTGAAGATGGCGAGATGCGATGATGCCTCCTAAAGAGATGGCGACGGTGGTGGCGAAGATGGTGATGCCTGAAACATCCGAATGCTCCATTCTAAAGTTAATTATTATTCACTGTATTGCAATATTACAACCTGAAACGAATCATTAAGCAGAACGTTCAGCTTTACACACCCTGAGCGAAACCCAGACCCCCGAACACGGCCAGCTTCACGTCCACTGTGTTCCGAGAGCCGTTAATGCTGTGATCATCAGCCCAAAGCTGCAGCCAGTAGTTATATCCGAGCGACGCCGCCTGCTGAAAGGCGTAGAGGAAGATGATGGGGATGATGAAGGCCAAGCCCATAGTCCTGAAATATACCATGTACGTCTCCAGCTTCACCTGCAGGAAAAAGTGAGGGTTGGAAGTGTTTGTTGTTGTTAGTTTAATTAATCAGACAGGAACGGTATTACTTTAGTTGTTTTTCAATAATGGGAGTAGTTAAACGAGGCTAAAACTACCAATCAATTATTTATTCATTCTTAAGTATAAAACAAAGGCATTAAAATGTAATTTACTCTCTGTCTGTCTGTCTTTTTATCTGTCTGTCTGTATTTTTATGTGTGTAAGTCTGTTTTTTTTATCTCTGTCTGTCTGTCTATCTATCTATCTATCTATCTATCTATCTATCTATCTGTCTGTCTGTCTGTCTGTCTGTCTGTCTCTGTATTTTTATCTGTATTTGACTGTCTGTCTATCTATTTTTATTTATCTGTCTGACTTGCTGTATGTCTATCTGTCCATCTCCATCCATCCATCCATCCATCCATTCACATTTACATTTTGATTAAATAATGTGGATTCAATTCCCAGCACCACGAAATAACCACCTCTGTGTGTGTGTGTGTGTGTGTGTGTGTGTCACCCTTCCAGTGTGTGCTTCATCAGCCTGTGTTAATTTCCCGAGTTTCTCCGTGTCCTGTTCCTGTTCCGGGTCAGATAAAGTCTCTATGGTCTGAATCCCGACACTGTTCGTGTCTCCACTGCAGGACCACAACATCTCAACATGACCTTTGACCTCATTATACATTCATCATCATTATTAATAAAAATCCTCACATCCTTTTATCTACTGACATTAGCAGTTTACTTTACCTGATGAGCTGCTCCTGTGAGAGATCGATGGAGAAATCCGTCACACTCAGACACGACACTGATTTCCCTGGACCTGAAGAAACACCACGGAAAGCATCCAGTATCACCCGCTCAAATATCTGTCTGTCTGTCTGTTAAGATGTCTTTCTTTATTTCTACAGTGTCTATTAGGTAATTAATACATTTAAATAAAAAGAATCAGTTTATATAAATTTCTGTTTTGTTGCTTCTTCTCTGTAGCTGAATGTCAGGTGGACCCTCACCCCTGTTGGTGGAATTATCTCGGTGTTCAGTGTTGGAGAAGATTTTAAGGAAGTCAGCGAACGAGCTCCTTCTTTCCAGCAGCTCTGTGTAAGAACCCGTCTCTGTGATCTGTCCGTCCGCCATCACCAGGATGAGATCAGCCTGAGGCAGGAAGCTGAGGCCGTGAGTCACCAACACCCGAGTCTGACACCAACAAGGAAACACCCATAACTCAAAAAACTTTCGCTGAAAATCCAGAACATCTTAATTATACCAACATAAATATTCACACCTAAATATTCTCCATATAAACCTGCCTTATTTTTCAGAATCCCCTCAGGACCCAGGACTTTATCGAAGATATGCTGACCCACGTGTGTGTCGACGGCAGACAGCGGGTCATCCAGCAGGTAAACGTCTGCGTTTCTGTACACGGCTCTCGCTAAACTCACCCTCTGTTTCTGTCCACCGGAGAGATTCAGACCCTGAACACCAGATAACACAAGCTCACACACACATCACACCATTCATCTGTAAATACTAACGATATGGATGTTCTGAGTAGAACTGTGACTGTACCTTCTCTCCGATCTCAGTGTCGTCTCCTCCATGAAGAATCTCCAGGTCTGGGAGGAGAGCGCAGGCCTCCAGTACCCTCTGGTAGCAGCTTTTCTTCATCTGCTGTCCAAACAGGATGTTCTCCTTCAGCGTGGCGTTCTGGATCCACGCCTGCTGGGGCACATACGCCACCGAACCCTAACCAATACACAGGAACCATCACATTACATCTTACACATTTATGTTAAACCTTCATTTTCTTCCTGCTCGTATTTAAGTTTTAGGTGTGTGTGTGTGTGTGTGTGCATGTGTGTGTACCTTTACTGTGACATTCCCGCTCTTTTTCTCTATCTCTCCCAGTACGGCAGAAAGAAGCGAGGATTTTCCACTGCCGACGTGACCCACAACTGCCACCAATGAACCGGTCGGCACTTTCACACTCACTCTATAATAAATAATAACTCTGTATGATAAATCTATAATAATACTACTATTATACAAATAATACTACTGTATGTATAAAAATGCATATAAAACTACTGCATTACTACCACTAATAATAAATCTAATTATTATTATTAATTATAAATTACAATTATTAAAAATAATAATTGTTTTTGCTAAAATAAATAAAGGCAAGTAGAAAACTTATAAAACCTTTTAATTTTTATATAAAGGTTAAATTTAATATTTAATCATATATTTTTTTACTATGTTGTGAAATTGAATATTATTTAATATTTTGACAAACTCACTGCTTCGCTTCAACACCAAAAAAAACCCTTAAACATCCCATAATGTCCCTTTAACTGTAAATCACTGTAATATGTTTTTTTAAAATTTATGATCATTATGAATGAGGCATTTGTCATTATTATTATTATTATTATTATTATTATTATTAATATTATTATTTTGAGTATTTGACACTATTTTTCGGTATCTGACCTCTTTAAAACAAAACAGCGCTCCTCCGTCTCTGCTCCAGCTAAAAACAGCCGTCGTCTATCACAATACTCTCACCATCTGAGACAAAGAACAACACCATAATAATAATAATAATAATAATAATACAAAAATAATAAAAAAACAACAACATAATAATAAGAAAGAATGAATAAATAAATAATAATTAATAATAATAATTGTCTTAGTAAATTATGCTTTGAGTCTTGACTGCCTTTTCTTTTAATTATTAATAACCTTATTTTTTTCTTAACCCTCTATTCCGAAACCCTTCATTCCTTTAAGGGAAATAAAGGGTTAAAACCAAAATTTCTCTTAAATTTGCAAAAAAAAAAAAAAAAAAAAAAAAGCCAAATTACAATTAAATACAATTAAGAACTTTTGTACTTAAAGTTTTTCATGTCAGTTAATTTTATTCAGTAATATTAAAAATGCTAATTAAGTGTCTAAATTAAAATTAATTTCATTACAAAACCCTGACTGATGAATCAGGAGTAACTTTTACTAACAGTTTTATAATTCTGTGTGTGGTGTGGTGTGTTTCCGGTTCTATTAAAGCTGTGCAAAAATATCGATACTATTGTGATATTTTTGTTTACAACAGTGAGCGATATTTTTACCTTCAGTATCGATACAAATTTATAGAATGTTTTTGATTCATTTTGATTTAATTTATTTTTTAATTTTATTTTAATAATTTATGTTTACGTTGATATTTAACCGAAACGTCCTCTTCTGCTCCTGTAGTGTAATTGTCACTGGCATATACTGTCACACCCTCACAAGCAAACAAGAGCCTCCGGCATTATATTTGTTGTATTTTTATCTATTTGTTTTACTTTGTATTGCAAATATGTATGTGTGATTGTATGTGATGTATTGTGATGTATTGTATTGTGATGTATTGTATTGTGATATATTGTATTGTGATATATATATATATATATATATGTAAAAAATGAAATTCTGTCATTAACTGTTAAATATAAGTGTCAGATGTCTACTTCACTCTCACCCGGCGTGTACGGCGCTCGGAACACTGCGTCCGCTTTCAGCTCGTCCTGACACAGGAACTTTCCGAGACGTTTGAGAGAAACAACAGCCTGAACACAGCAGGAAAGTGATTTTTATTATCCGAAGCTCCTTTATGAATGTTTAAATGGATTCTGACGTCAGAGCTTTAGTGTTTTAGTGGATCAGTGAATCTGGTATGTTTCTGCTGACTCGCCTGCATGGTGGTGCTCATGGCAAATGGAAGCTGACTCAGCGGCGCCTTCAGGATATTGATGATTGCCAGAGAGACGAAGACCTTCTGAGCGTCCAGAATGTTCTTCTCGTCAATGAGCACGTAAAATCCGAACATGGCAAAGGCGATCTAAACACACCGCCAGGATTAAATAACAGTTAAACACCAAAGATACAATCTGTATTTTATGTCTTAGTAAAAAGGACATGGCCTTTGGACATTTGACGTTCCTGATTAAAGGGGTGTGACCTTGGGATTTATAGTTCCTGATTAAAGGGGTGTGGCCTTGGGATTTATCATTCCTGATTAAAGGGGTGTGGCCTTGGGACCTATCTTTCCTAATTAAAGGGGTGTGGCCTTTGGACTTATCATTCCTAATTAAAGGGGTGTGGCCTCTGGACTCAACATTTCTAATTAAAGGGGTGTGGCCTCTGGACTTATCATTCCTAATTAAAGGGGTGTGGTCTCTGGATTTATCATTTCTGTATAAAAGAGGCGTGGCCTCTGGACCTGACATCACTGTTTAAACAGGCAGTAGGGCAGTAAGGTTTCCGGTGATGTACCAGGAAAGTGGAGGAGTTGAAGGATGCGATGGAGACGGAATAAAGGATTTGCGATTTCTTCATTGCTTTCAGTTCCTTTTCCCTGAAACTCAACACTCGCTCCTCAAACGCTTTCTCCCAGGAGTAAAACTTCAGGATCTTAATTCCATTCAAAATCTCATTCATCAGCTTTATACGCCCATCCATGTGCTTCATCTGGAACTCCTGCGTGCGCACACACACACACACACGCACACACACAAAAGAAGAGGATATATGCTGTAGATAATGACATTTTTTAAAAATTTCCTTTGGATCTCTTTAGGAGGTAACTTAAGACTTTATCTTACCTGCAGTTTGCTGCGCATTTTGGCGATGAAGCCGTTCAGAGGGAAGATGAAGATCACCGTTGTGATACCTGCTAAAGCTGAAGGACCCAAAAGCTTCAGGGGAAAAATATGACAAAATTAACTGTAAATATCTGAGTTCTTTCCCAAGCAGGTTTTTAATATATCAGAAATAAACCCGGTGGTCTCACATTCCTGCAATGATTTCTCTCATAGTTAAACATCTGATAATAAAGATCAGATCAGTAAAATCCGAATCAGTTTCCAGATTAATTATAAAGTGAAAGTCGTTTTTGTTCTTTTACCTGCCAGAGAAAGTAAAGACACAGACTGATTTCAACGGCCGCCAACCAAACCGCGTTAAAGTAAACCACAAAGTCCATCAGCTTCTGCGTGTCAGTGGAGACCAAGTTCACGATCTCTCCTACTGTACACATCCCGCGTGCAGCGCTGCTGATCACCAGAGACTGAAAGAGACAGAGAGACAGTCAGAGAGAGAAAGAGACAGAAGGAGAGTGACCTAGCGTGAGAGGGAGAGCTCAAAAGAGAGAGATAGAGAAAGAGACAGACAGTCCAAAGAAAGCAACAGAGAGAGACAAAAACAACAAAAAATACAGATACAGACAGTTAATAAGGACAGAGAAAGAGCGAGAAAAAGAAAAAGAAAGAGAGAGAGAGAGAGAGAGAGAGAGATGGAAAAGGGAGAAAAAAGTAGAGATGAAGAAAGGAGAGATGTCAAAGAGCGAAAAGGAAAGAAAAAAGAACAGAGAAATACAATAAGACAGAAACTGACAGATTGGAGGGAGAAACAGACAGACAGACAGACAGACAGTGAAAGCAACGGAGAGACAGACGATCTGAATGAGAGTCAAAGAGAAGAGGGAGGAAAGAGAAACAGAAATAGAGACGGAGAAAGAGTGTATAAGTATAAAGTGAGACAGCCACGATTAGAGAGATAGCAAAAGAAAAGCGATACAAAAGAACAGAAAGAGAGACAAGGAGAGAGACAGTAGAACAGACATTAAAGATGAGGAAAAGAGAGAGAGACAAAAAGAGTCAGACAATTTACGAAGGAGTCAGAAGGACATGAAGAAAAAGTGAGACAGCAAAGGGAAGATGAAAAGACATTCTCTTCTATGTATCAGGAATAATATTCAATGTTTTTGTTTTGTTTTTGTGTGTGTGTGTGTTTATAATGTCTTTAGCAGATAAATAAGAGACTCCACCTTCCTGTAGACGAGGCCCATGATGGCGGTTTTCACCCTCATGCCCACCGTGAAGCAGCTGTACATGTACTGATGATTAAAGACCGACTGCAGACACGAGAGCAGGAACATGGAGAAGGCGAAGAAATAACCCTTCCACAAGGGGGCGTCCTGATCTTTCACCACGTCCAGCAGAAGACTGAGGAAGGAAAATATACGCAACAATTTGTTAAATTAACATCATAGCCTCCGAAATGGCATAGTATGTATTACATTTCAGTATGTTCCCGGACTGGTTAGCAAAAATTCGAACATACTACATCCGCCATGTTGAAACTGTCACATGACATACCACGTCACAGCAGCACGAATTTAAAGATTGATAATGTTTAACTTGAATGATGTTTTTTTTTTTTTTTTTACATCCGCATATAACGAGTCGTGTCTTCAGAATCTGGACAGGAGTTTAGATCCATCCAGGAACTTTTTCACACATTATAATTCACCTACTAAAGATTTTTTACATACTAATCATTTCACATACTCAGTTTCACACACTATACAGTATGAAAGTATGTGACTTCGGACGGTGGACAGTTTAAAAAGACTTTTGTAAAGATGAATTTATTGTATTGTCTTTGTATTGTAATACAGTAGACTTTCTGTGTATATATTCCTTCTGACCTGAACAGCTGAGGGATGGAGAACATGATGGCGTCATGGACGATCAGACAGAGAGTTCCTGAAAGGAAGTACAGGCCAAAGGTTTTGGTCAGCGTGCGCAGCAGGAGGAACCCGGCACTTTGCTCTTGACGCAGTTTCTGCAGGAGCTGCGTCTGCTCGGTGATCCTGCAGCTCAGGGTTCCAGGTGCGTTTACGCTCTGCTTCTGTCTGAGCATCAGGAATTAAAAAAAAAAAAAAAAACAGGCCCGAAGTTACATCATGTTTTTATTTAATACAGGCTAAATTTGTCCTATTTCACAGTTTGTATTCTATTGTACGGTTTTGTTGGGTGTTCCAATAGATTCTGGCTAGTGACGCTAGTAAATGTCCTATAACATGAGTGTGGAATCTTTGGTATGTATCTCTGCTAGCAGAGCCAAAATATACAGGACATTTGTACAAATTGTTTCTAAAAATATACAAACTAAATGCTTCGTTGATATAACTTAACATTTAATTGAGCTACAGTGAAACCTCAGCATTCAAACGTCCTCCATCATAAATTTTCATCTTAACAATTAAAATTTTACGAAGTGTTTTTGACATATAAATAAACCAAACCGAACGCCGGCTAAGCTGCACTGACATCCAGGAGCTGTTTACTTATTTACATCAGTAAAAACTCATAAAAAACAAATTTACAAATGTTCTGATTTGTTTTAATTAGCAAAAGCTGATTAAAATCCACAATTTTTCAATAGCTACGTGGCTTTTTTTCTGTTTTTGGGCGGTTTTTCGTTGACAGATTGGTGGTGTTTGTCTATTTATTTAATATTTACTTAATTTCTATGTCTTCGTTTATTTACGGAAATATGATTCTATTGTTGTAAATTGGTATTTCTTATGGGAGAATTCATATCGCAATACAATCTTTTACCTTAAGAATTACATTTCGCATGACGATGTTTCACAAATAGTTTCCTTGTGTTATGTTGTGTGTTTGTGTTAAACACTGGGGGTGATTGTGTGTTTATGTAAAGCTCATATGAAAGTAGCCTTAACAATCTGTAATGTTTTAATAAGTTTTTTTGTTATCTTGGCAATGACTTCCAAATGGGTGCCATTTATATTAGTTATATTATATATTACAAATATTTCTTTGCACTTTTGGGAACTTTTCAATAGATTATTTGCCCCTATTAAAGCAAACACCCCCCAAAGGGTGGCAAGTGAAGGCTGTATGAACTCGTGCCACCCTTTGAGGTGTGTTTGCTATAATAGGGGCAAATAATCTATTGAAAAGTTCCCAAAAGTGCAAAAAAATTATTTGTTTTTTCCACACGTATGTTCGGCTTTTTGTGTAAGATTTTGTCCTGACCCATTTTAGATCAGACTCACAGCCAGAATATTATTGGTTTAAGTCTCTCCCGAGTCGATGATTATCATGGAACAGTAGCTCCATCACAGCACCCAGCGGTAGCTTATTTCCCTGTAGGTATGTGTTTTTCCTGTATGTGATCACTGAGATCACTGAGATCACTGAGGGATGAGGTCTTACTGTATTTCAGCGCACTGTGAGCTCCACTCTCTCTCCAGATCACCTATGATCCTTTCAGACGTGTCCTCTTCTCGTAGAGACCAGAGATCTTCAGCGGTTAGCGGTGAGCGATAGCCTCTAATAACCAGTCTGAAAAAAAAAAAAAAACCCCACACACATTCACAACATGCACATCACTCTGATTTTACATTCATCGATATTATACGGTAAAATCACAGCTGTACTAAAGGATCTGTGATTGAGTTGCAAACGCATGAAGAACGCCAACGTCTCGATCCTCTAACACTGCAATTATATTGTTTGTTCAATGTTTGGAGTTTAAAGCTACTTCAGGTGGAAAAGTTTTTTTTCTCCTACTGCACAGAGTTATTGCTAAAAATGGACCACAAAACCTTTTTTAATAAACTTTTTTCAAAAACATGTTTTTAATCTTTTTTTTCATTATATTATTTTTTTCTTCATCTATTGGTTGAAACTTGCGCTTATGTCTTTCTCTCTCTTTTTTTTTTTTTACCCAGCTGAGCAGCTGAGGGTCGATGGTGACAGTTCGGTGGTGCTGGGAATTGAACCCATGACGATCTGATCAGCAGTGCAACACCTTACACACTAAGGTACCATTTCCATTGTATTGACTTATAAAATGTAATGAAATGTAATGAAGGGCCGTTGAATAAAAAAAAAGGCCCTTACATCATTTCTAAATAATCTTTTATTATATTTGGCTGCCTTAATGGAATATTTATCTCAAAAAATATATTTTTTAAATACCAAAAAAATTAACAAAATAAAAGTAGGAATAATAATAAATAATACTTTTATTTAATTTGTTTTATTGTATTTTATTTATTTTATTTTATTTTTAAAACTTTTGATTAATTTTATTTACCATTTTTCCATTTTTTAAATGTTTTAATTAAATGTGCTTTCCATAAAGATCTTAAAATGCTTAATGGGTGGGAAAAATGCTTATTATTATTATCACTGGGTCATTATTATTATTATTTATTATTATTATTATTATATTATTATTATTGATAATAAGTATATTGATATTATTGCATAAAACAAAGTGCATTTCTGATCATTACTGATTGTGACAGCTAGATAATAAAAATAAAATAAACCTGACCCGCTGAACCACCAGAACAGCATTTTAGACAGAAACGAGGCATCTTCCACAGGACACGGGTTCTCCTGTAGGAGGGATGAATTAGTAACTTAAAACTGATAATCATTGAATCAGATTAACATCAGAGGAAAAATCTGAGCATTTATAGATACGACGTTTCATTGACTCAGACAGACATGAGGACTGTAAGTGTTTGTGAAATCTGCAGTACCGTCACATGACCTGGTTTCAGAGCGTCTGATCGCTGATCAGTAAAACAACTGAGAACCAGTTGCACGAGCTCGAAAGAAAAGCAGCAGAAAAACACCAGCAGTCTCACTGCATCATGGGAGAAATTCTACAAAAACACACACACACACACGTGGATTTATTTGACCAATTAATGACATTTTCCTGGAAAGAACACTAGAATGAATCTCCTGATTATACACCATAGTAGTTCACACAGGGGCATCCCCGTGTGTGTACATGTGTAAGCATGTTTATGTACGACTTTAAATGTTGCCTAAGTGGGATAATAATAAGAGGCTTTTATCCTGCCGCTTGTTTGAAAAAAAAAAACAGTGTGTGAGGCAATAAATTCTTCAACATCAAATTACTAACAATAGTTTTAATTGACGAAAAAAGCATCGACATCAGACCGGTGCCAATACGCTGCCATTACGACCCAAATTACAAAAACGTTAGGACATTTTTTTATAATATGAATAAAATGAAAACTAAAAGACTTTTAAATCACATGGGCCGATATTTTATTCACAATAGAGTTTTGTTAAACATAACAAAGGTTTAAACTGGGAAATTTGACAATTTTATGAACAAAATGAGCTCATTTCCAACGTGATGCCTGCTACAGGTCTCAGTATACAAAGAGCTGAAAAAGCGATAAATTTGGAAAAGATTTTGCTGGACGAACATTTAGCAACTGATTAAGTTAACTGAGATCAGGTCTGTAACATCATTATCTATAAAAGGGATGTGTTCTTTGAGAAGTAAAGATGGGTAGACCCTCTCCAATCTGTGAAAAAAAATACTGTCAAATACTTCAAGAAAACAATGTTCAAAGCAATGATTCTGCGATTGACATTACTAAATGGACCCAAGAAAACTTTCAACCAACAAAACCATCTGCAGATACCAACTTTATTTTGGTCCAGAGGTGCCGTTGTGTCTGGTGGGCCAAAGACTCATTTAAAATGAACAGATTTAAAGTGGAATAGTGTTTTCTGGTTAGACAAGCCCAAATTTTAGGATGAGGGTGTAAGGTGGGCATTCCTTAGGCTTTGCAGGAAGTAGAGGCGCTCCTGGGATGGTGTTGTGTGACACTACTGGTGGCTAAATGACTTCCTAGTTTGCCTATTCCTAGAAACGGTACTGAATAGCTGACTAGTGCCAGTCTTAAAAGAAGACAACAGATAGACAGAGGCAGACAGACAGGAAAACAGTTCTACCTCTTCCATGATGGTCTGGACGTTTGCTCGGAGAGGAACGATTGAACAGATCACTGTCAGCGCCCAGTAGAGAGAAAGAAAAGGCGAAGAGCGACAGCCGCTTATTCGCTCCCGGTGGATGATACACACTGCCAAGACCTGACCATACGCACACACACACACACACACACGGAAAGTTAAGAAAAGTCTCCCAAACCCGTTTGTTATATTTGTAATGTGTTTTGATATTCTTTTATTGTTTTGCTACTGTATTGCTGTTTTGAAAACATTGAAATAACGTTTAAATTACATTAACATTTAAAAAGAGGGGGAAAAAAAAGAATGTAACACATGAGATAAAAGTGGTATTTGGCAGATGCACTTACCCAGAACAATGTACATTTATATCCTTTTTTATCAAACTGAGGAGTTAAGGGCCTTACTTAGGGGCCCATCAGTGGCAGGACTTTGCTGGTGCTGGAAATTGAACCTATGATTGTGATCTGGTTTGGAGATAAAAAAGAAGAAAGGAAAGAGAGGTAGTTACCATAGTGAGGCAGCGAATGATGGGGCTCAGAAGGAGAACCATGTGGTGCTCGAGCTGTGTTCCTCCCTCGAACAGCAGATAGAGCAGGTCCAAAATACTAAAAAACACCAAACACACACCTAGAACCTACTCTCACACACCACACACACACACACACAAACATACACACACACATGTGATCAGCCTGAAACACAGATCTTCTCTACAGCATTAAAGCTATTGCTGATGGTTGCTGAGGTTTTCTGCTCACTGTTTTCACACAGCAGAGTTTGGAGAATGAGATGCGGCCATGATGGAGGTATTGGAGGAAAAGGAGGTAAAACGGACTGCAAATCCACAGATAGAAGCAGGGGAACCAGACCAGAACCGTGTGCTGAAAACACTGCGTTAGGTCTGGGTTTAATGTGTACCACGTCACATTCCAGTCCTGAAAACACACACATACACACACAGAAGATGCTTTAATTCCACATTCTGCATGAACATGTTATCCTGTACAATAGATCATAACAAGAGCTTGTGTGTCCCATTCATTCTCAGACACCTTTAGGGCTACAAAAATATGTTCTAAAATTATTACCGTAGTTGTATTATTTTGTGATTACCGCGTGTCATGTCAGCTTTACCTGGACAATTAAACCCATGGTGTAACAGACACGTGCTATAAATGTATTATAATCATATTTATTTTAAGCCTGGACACAAACCCATTAAAATATAAAATACTCATACACTTTATTATATAATAAAAATACACACAATTCATTAGATATATTAATAATAAATATATTTTAAAACAATAAAAGGAAAGAAGAGAAAGAATGTCAACTATTACGTAGGCTGATTCTCATAATAATAATAAATCCCTACAATAAAAACATGAGCTTATAACAAAAGAATTATTTAAGATTTATTTAATATAATGATGTCATTTTCATACATTTAGTAACCTGTAATCCAAAATATTATATAATAAAATAAACCCCATAAATTTCTTATATTCTATTATTTATTTCCATTATATAAAACCAAAGAAACCTCCCAATGATGTTTATTATGTCAAATCATTGCTAATCTCTCTATCCTGATTGGTCAAAATATATAACTTTTTTTCACAGATGTCGAACATTTGTTGACTGTTTTATTAATTGCTGCGATAGAACAGGAATAACATTAATCAATTCTATAAATATTCTATAAATAATAATCACATGTCGCTGTCACTGATTGTTATAATAACAGCACGCCCTTTTAGAAGTTAGTCTTCTTAGTCATGTGATCAATAATATAAACTCATATTAGTCATAAAACTTTTATCTATTGGAAAAATTATAGTATGTAATATAGACATTAGGTATTATTATTTTATGCCAAAAAATATTGCAACTTTTTACATCCCAACTGCTGTAAGACTCTGAACCGCCCTTTAGAGTAGAACGGAGACATGAATGTCATTCAAAAGAATTTAAAATGTTCCTTAGGCGTTAAATTCATTCCAGAGAAAGTGTGTGTGTGTGTGTGTGTGTGTGTGTGTGTATAAAGTTGCTGCATTAAATATCGACTTCACCTTTAACACGCTATCTCTTTAGCACAGGTGCTTCATTGACGTTTAGTCCTAGAGGGCAACTTGCTGTTCTGTTTAACACGAGACATTTAAATATTTGTGTGGTGTGTGTGTAAAGTTGTGTAACACATGAACACACACTGACTCGTGCACTAGCATGCCTTAATGTCTCATTCTGTTTACGGTAACTGTTCATTTTTTGACTCCTGCCGATAATCGCAGACCTGCTGACCTGAAATATTTACTCACTGCTCATTTCATCACATTACTTTACCCTCTATTGGGTTTAAATGTGTTTGTTTTTAGGGGCAGTTAAGCTTAAAAAAAAAAAAAAAAAAAAAAAAAAAAAGTACACCATGTCCTCATTTACTCCACATGTAGTCGATCAGCCAAGAAACTATAGTAGATAACATGAATCCCACCACCCTAGATTAGCAAATCACAGTCAGTGTCCTAACTCAGCTAAAAATGTTTTTTAAAAATGTAATAAAATAAAATGTCTAATGGTAAAACAATCTTGTAAAAATAATCGTCAAGTCCTCCAGATACATATTAGTATAACTTCAACTCCTTTTGTTGGAATGTATTATACTAATACAGTATGTATAGGTCGACCGATCATCATTATTACCGATATTTTCACGATATTTAAGACTTTTTTCATTCTCGGTTATCGGTTTCACAATATCAGTCCTCACACGAGGCCGTTATTATGGCACTTACAGGTGAAGTAACTATATTTGCTTTAATTCATCGACTTTGATTAACATCCTAGCAAATAATGCACTACACTACAGCCAAGTGGAGAACTAAGCATCACTAAAGCAGCAAAGCTGCATTTTTTTTCAGATGTTCCAGAATATAATTTTATCAATTGGAATTATTTTTTATTTTTAAATTTTTTACCAGTTTGTTCACTTTTATTTAACAAATTTTTTTTATTGTTTTTGAAAATAAACCTGTCCAGGGTGACCCCTCACCTTTCACCCAATGACAGTTGGAAAAGACTCAGGCAGTTGGAAGCAGATCCCTGTGACCCTGATTAGAAATAAGCGGCTATAGACGATGGATGGATGGATGGATAATTAAAATTCAACAAGCAAATAAAGCCTGTTGTCCGAGCTATTTCTATCCAGCTCAGGAGTTTGCATCAACTGAAATCTAAAATTTCTATCTTGTAGTGATTTTAGAAACAGTTATCCAAAACTTGATTATTTTTTTTAAAATAAGTTTTAACTTTCTTATATATATATATAGACAGACTTGCATGGTCTGGCATAAACCAACATCTCAGACCTTTTTTGTAAATACTCCTCTCAGAGATCCCTTACCTCATCCTCTGACAGTCGGTCTATTGTTTTTTTAATCTATCACCTTTAGATTTCACACAAGACAATGGGGCGACTGTTGGAGGATAATATATCAGATCTCTTTTTCCCAGGCCTTTTTTTTTTTTTGATATGTTGGTTAAAATAAAAGATTAATAAGATTAAATTCTTATTTCTGATTTTGACTTTGTTTCATGAATAAAGTTTTTGTTCGAAATTTTAGACTTTGTATTTTTAATACTGTCTATCTTGTGTTATTGTGAAACTCCTTGGTCAGCATTATGTTGTTTTAAGGTGCTTTATCAAAAAAAATTGGCCTTGATCTTAGCCGTATTTGTTTGTTTCTAGTTAGTTTTGTATTTAATAATGCAATTGGAACTTCGACACTATTAAACAGAGTTTAAATCTTTGTAAAACAGCGTTGTTTAAAAATTCTGTGCTTAAAAAAGGTGTCTTTTTGGCAGGTTTATACGTTTAGCAGACCATTTGTGGTCATGTCTTCTTTTGCACATGCTCTGAGTTACACACTTACTCAACAGCACCACCGTGTTCAAACTGTGCCATTGCAGGCCTTTACTTGAAGTTATATGAAATTCAACTATTTTTCTTTTTCTTGAAAATGTTTCCCAAAAATGAAAAGTCTTTAGAGCTCAATATATACAAGGCAAATTAAATTCCTCTCTGACTTGTTTCCAGTATTCTCTATTAACAGGAAGTTCTCATGGTCCAAAGTTTATAGAGTCTTGTATTCCCAGGGCAGTACTGTATGTTAGAAAGATATCCTATTTCTTTACATCATTTGTATTTTCCCAGAATTTTATATCCGCAGATCTTAAACTTATAAGTACATTTTGGAATGATATAAGTAACACATTTAAACCAATCAGCCAGTGGTGTCTGTCAATGCTTATGCAGGTACAGAGCTGATTTAGGGATCTGTATGTGATCTATTACAGCCACAGACTCATTTGCTCTGTAACTTTGCCTCAGATTCTGGTTCTTGGCTGACAGAAAAGGACCTGATCAGGTTTTTTTTTTGCTGTTGTACCTTAACCGCCTCGAGGTTTGTTGCTTTGTGCTAGCTGAGATGCTTTTCTGCTTTTCACGGTTGTAAGGAGTGATTACAGGAGTTATTTTATTCTTTCTGATCCAACAGATTTTTTCAACCAATTCGTTGGATTCCTTTTGATCTGATTAACTGACGAGCCTTTTTTTATTTATGGAACAAATTGCACAAGTCTGTGGGATCTCTAGAGACTGATGTGTGTGCATTTTGTTCCTAATTTTGATGTTTGATGTAAACTGTTTGCTGTTTTTTAAATTGTGCTGCTGCTACGTCATCACCTGATTGGATAACAGCATAATAGTGATCTAATACTGTAGATGTTTCTATTTAATCTGCCATTGTGTGTCTGGCATTTACAAAAGAAATACTAAATTGTGTAAATTTAGGGCTATAAAACAGCACCTAAACATTATGTGTTTATAATATTTTTGGTTAAGACGGTAGATTATATTTTCAGGTGTTTGGAAAAAAAAAATTAACATTGAATGATTTATACTAACAGCTCCTGTGTATACAATCAAATGTTCAGCTCTGAAGATTTTTTTGCAGTTTTTATCTATTAAAATTCTATATATGAGAGAGACAAAAGAAAGAGAGAGAGAGAGAGAGATAAAGAGAAAGATAAATATCACACATATCATATCAATATCATATCGTTCCTCAATAAGAAAAAACTCAGCTAAAACTCAAATTATTTATAGGAAATTGAAACCTTGAATAGAGTTTGCTAAACCAGCTTGGAGTGGTGGTGGTGGTGGTGGTGGAGGTGTTGTATAATTTTTTAAAATAAGATTACACACTAACCTGACAGACTATGACCCAAAGTTGTGTTTTTAACATAAAAGCTAGTGAATAAATGATGTCTCATGTGACCAGAGGAAAAAGTTTAACTCATGTTCTTTAGGCAGAGAGACAAAACATCTGAACTTAATCATCATCTTTAACAAAACACTTTATTTTATTACTCACTTACTGCAAATTATACTTTAATACACCAATTTAAAATCAACCACAAGAAATAACACCTTATTAACCGAGCAATAAAATAATGATCTCAGTCTCGTTTGGACAAATTATGTTGTTAATTATAATTAGATTAGCCAAAAGGTGACGCTTAATACTTTCTGTTAAAGAAGTGAGTTTTTAAATGGATTCGAGATGCAAGAAAAGATGAATACTTATTAATTGGATCAGGAAGTCTTTAAGACGCGGTGCTCTTTTATTAAATGTGTTGATGTTTATAAAATAATGCCCCATTATTGTTTTCTTTCTTTTTTCTTTTCTTTTCAACTCTTCGGTCTAAATTAACGGACAGCATAAGTGGAATATTATTATACCAAAAAAGTTTGGTAGTTTTGTATTTTTGTTATTGGGTGATTTGTTCCTATGTTGCTTTGTGTTAAAAAAAAATTTGCACAAAGCTTTAAAAACATTTTTGACGTGTCGCTGTGGGACACCAGCTGAACTGGCAGGTCTTCAGTAATTCTGTGGAATTTTACACCCTTTTGCTTTGCTACATAAATGATGGAATAAAAATAGAGAGAAAAGATGCAACGCAGACAGAAAATGCCAAGCTGTGAACGAATTTATTCAGGTTTGCTCAGTAAATCAGTTCTGGGATAAACGCTAAAATTAAAACCTTTACACAATTCTGGACGTGCCGTTGGCTATGCATTAGTTTTGCTAGAGGTTCTAAAGTAAAGCAGCCGACATGGCTCTGTAACCTGAAAAATAGGGTTCACTTCTTAAATAGGGCACTAGATTAAACTTAGTAGAAAAGCAAATCAACAGATAAAAAAAGTACAGAATTTAAAGAAAAAGCTATTTAGCCAACTGATCTAAATTTTAGATCAGTATTAATTATCGAGAGCATTTCTATATTAATGTGTCATATGGAAAAGAAAAAAGTCTTTCTTCACTGGGTCAAAAAAATCACCTATTTACAAAATACTACAGCTCGACCGATAATCAGATTTTTCGGGGGTTTTTCAATATTCTTTTAAATATCGGTTTTGTAACATCTGATCCACCGATATATGGCATTTAAAATATCTCAAGAAAAAACGAAATTATGCCATTACAGCATAGGAGGATATTCTTCCAGATATTCTTCGAGTTCTATTCTTCCAAAACAATTTTTTTATCATTTATTCCATTAAAATTCTGAAAATTCTGGAATTGTGGACTCGGTCAAGAAACTATAAAACAACATCGACAACAAAACAATGGACACCAAAATAAACCCTATAATAAACCATCAACTACTTTATGACTCACAAACTAAAGAATATATCAGATTAAGAAATGCTCTGGAGAGAAATACGACTGAAGTGCGGTTAAAGATTCACCCTAAAACAATAAAGGAATTTAAAGATTTTTTTCATAATATTTATCTTTTTTTTCTGTCTCTTTCACCGTTTGTTAACGTGTAAATATTTAAAATAGAAATAAAACTTATTTTTACTTAAAACTTTTGGATTGGAAAAACAGCCACACATTTTTTTTTACTGTTTTGCTGACTTGCCTTAAGTCAAAGGCATTGGACCTAATATAGAACCTCTACCTTTACCCAACATGATGAAGGGATCAGCCTTGCTGAGACGCTTCACTGTGCCAAAGGTGGAAGTACAGTAAACTCAGCGCACATCACCTGTTTTATCATGCAAACATTAATACAACTTTCCCTCTTTACTTTACATTCTCATTTACAACAACGATAAATGCGGTTAGACTTTTTTTAAGAACGCGTTCAGCTGTATTTAGTATTGTTTAGTGTGTGTGTGTGTGTGTGTGTGTGTGTGTCTGAGAGAGTGAGAGAGAGCTTTAACCACATGAGTAGAAGAGATTCTCCCTCAGTGCGGAATCATGACTCACTGGTTCAACAATGAAAACAGTGACTATTTACTGGAATCACACACACACACACACACACACACACACACACACACACACACACACACACTGTGTACAATGTGGACTGGTGTTTTTTGACCCTCATGTGCACCTATCCTGTCTGTTCAGTTCTTTCTCTTTCTTCGATGTTTTATTCGATGTTTTAAATCTGCTGTTTCATTTGTACTACTTCATTCATAACATCAGGGGAAAAACCTAAACTTTTTTTTTAAATTTCTGTGTCAGTATTTTAAATAATATAATAATATAATATAATAATAATTGAAATCTAGAATCATAGTTCTAGACTGAGAGAGAAATAAGGAAAGAAAGAAAGAAAGAAAGAAAGAGAATGGTAGAGAAAGTGATAAAGTGATAGAGATAGAGAGAAAGTGATATATATATATATAATAGACATATATCTATAGATAGATAGATAAATAGAGATTGAAGGAGAGAGGAATAGAGAGAGATTGAAGGAAAGAAAGGGATAGATAGAAAGAGCTTGATAGAGAAAGTGATTGATTTTCATGCTGACAAGCAGATAATACAGCGTGAGTTGAGTTCAGTCCCTCCAGAAAGTGGTAGCTCTTTCTGGGTTTTTATTTTACACAGCGTGTGTTGTGCTGCTGTGATTTACACTTAATCCAACAATTTATTTGTAACAAAACACTGAAAAGCATCACAACAAACAGCACTTTATTTTATTCCAACAAGCTGCTGTAAAGCCAGTAATTCAAACCCACAACCATCACAAAACAGAGCTGCGAAATCCGTAAATTTTAACTGTGGGGAAAAACGGCTTTCATTGATCTTTTCTGTCACCAGAATATAATAGTTTAATTAATAACAAATAATCAATCATTAATCATTAATTGTTCGGATTATTGGTTAAAGAAATGTACTCAAATATTCATCAATAATCAGAATAAACCCTGGAGGGGACATCAGTCTATTACATTTACACTTTTACATGGGAATCAAACCAGCAACCATGACAATGAGACCTGTTCCATCACCACTGCCCTCGAAACAATATTAGCTAACGATTATTCAGCATAATCAACAATAAAAACTTCAGCGCACAATAGAAGAAGAGACGCCACTGATCACAAAACACTGGAGTAACAAACAAAATAACCTGGGAGCAAATTTCACATTCATTCATATTAATACATATTAATAATAATAATAATAATAATAATAATAATAATAACAATAATAATGTTTTCCCAGTTTTATTTATTAGGTAGAACATTTATAAGTTTAGATTTTAACTAATTGCACAAAGCAGATTAATAATTTCTGATGAAATTAATAATTTGTCGCAGCACTGATAAATATCAGGATTAGGACTGGTTTATTTCCACTTCTTTTACTTTCTGAATTTATCACATAAAATTTTTTTTGTCTGTTTGTGTGATTAAAATAAAAACCTTAAAAATTATATTTTTTACATATATTCATACATTATAAATATTTTATAGCTATTTTATCAGCTTAAAGCAGTCTCTCACTCCTCTCTCGTCTTCTCCTTCTCTTCTCTCTCTCTCTCTCTCTCTCTCTCTCTCTCTCTCTCTCTCTCTCCATCACGTCTCTCTCTCTCTCTCTCTCTCTCTCTCTCTCTCTCTCTCTTTCTCTTTAGTTAACTCTTGATGTCTCTTACCCACAGAGGGTCCAGGCCGCTGTCCGTACAGAATTTATCCATCCAGTCTCTGTTCTTTTCTGTGCACTCGTCTCTATTTTCCCTGTAAATGTTCTCGTCTGTGGTATGAGGACCGGTCTCACTGCTTAAAGTCTTTCATTCACACATTATAACACACACACACACACACACACACACACACACACACACACACACTGGAAAGTACAGTGTGCGTGCAGTTTAGCGCGACAGCCTGTTCAATAGTTTGCGCGCGCTCTCTCTCTCTCTCTCTCTCTCTCTCTCTCTTTTTTCTGTCCCTTTCTCTCGCTCTCTATTTTTCTCTTTTCTCTCTTACTCTTTCTCCCTTTCTCTCTTTCTCTCTCTTTATTTTTTCCTCTCTCCCTCTCTTTCTCTCTCTTTTATGCTTTCTCTTACTTCCTCTCTCTTTCTCTCTTTCGTTTACTCTCTCTTCTTTTTATACTTTTTTTTCTCTCTTTTTCTTGCTCTCTCTCGCTCTCTCGCTCTTTCACTTTCTTTCTCTCACTCACTCTCTTTCACTCCTCGCTCTCTCTCTCTCTCTCTCTCTCGCTCTCTCATTTGAAGGGAGGGTATCTGAGTTCTCTCTGTGTCTCACACACTTTCTTGTTGTAATTTTATTTCTGATGACAGAAGCCTCCCCCAACCACACACACACACACACACACACACTTTAAAAAAAAAAACCCAACAAGAGAACATAACACTAATAACTCCTGATGTTCTTTTATGATACATTAGAAATCATTAATTGCCCCTTGTGCTCTGTTTAAATAAAAATTCTGAATGGCATTTAGACACAATTAAAAGATTGACACATGATGAACTCTCTCTCCTTTTTTGTTTCTCTTTTTTTTCTCTTTCTTTTTAAACCTCTTTCCAACTCATTCACACAAAGAGACGGTCCAATATATAAGTAAGCAGCTGCTCGGGACCTCCGTGGCCACCAGGGGGCCCCCAAGAGTACATGAAATGATAGATCTTTATTTTTTTCTTATACAAAATTAAATATTAAATAAAGAAAACTACAATGCAATATTATGTTAATGGGATGCATTGAAGGGTAAAAACTTTATGACGTAATTAACATAGTTACAACATGTGAAATTGGTAATTGGTGTGTTTAGTATCGTGTGTGAAAAATCAAGGACTGACAATAATTAATTATATTGGTGGCACTGAGAGGTCCCCCAAAAAAATCCTCTTAGGGCCCTGTAAAGGCTTGGGCCGGCCTTACTTTCTCTCTCTCTCTCTCTCTCTCTCTCTCTCTCTCTCTCTCTCTCTCTCTCTCGTCCCCCCTCTCTCTTCTCTCTC
This sequence comes from Bagarius yarrelli, assembly GCA_005784505.1. NCBI lineage: Eukaryota > Metazoa > Chordata > Actinopteri > Siluriformes > Sisoridae > Bagarius > Bagarius yarrelli. Next base: position 537,923 of record VCAZ01000083.1, read on the forward strand.
TCTCTCTCTCTCGTCTTCTCCTCTCTATCTCTCTCTCTTTCTCTCTCTCTCTCTTTCTCTCTCTCTCTCTCTCTCTCTGTCTCTCTCTCTCTCTCTCTCTCTGTTTCTCTCTTTCTCTCTTTCTCTCTCCCTCTCTGTTTCTCTCTTTCTCTCTCTCTCTGTTTCTCTCTTTCTCTCTCTCTCTCTTTCTCTCTCCCTCTCTGTTTCTCTCTTTCACGTGCTCTAGTTCTCTCTTTCATTCTTTCTTTCTATTGCTCTCTTTCTCTTTGTCTCTCTCTCTCTCTCGTTCTAGCTCTTTCTCTTTCTCACTCTCTTTCACTCTCTATACTCATCTCCCTACTTTTTCACTGTTTCTTTCTCTTTCTTTTTCTCGCCCTTTTTTTCCTCTCTCACTCTCTTTCACTCATGTGATCTGGCTGTTTAATGTCATATATGAACATTACATGAACTCTGGGTTAAGACTTTAGCTTTGAAGTGGGAAACCAGAGAAGTGTTTGCTTTACCGTCGCGTCATTGTCAGTTCAAATACTGGAGATTCCATATGAAAACAGAAGAATGTAGATGTTTGCAGCAGCTCTTCAGTCGGAACGACAGTAAAGTTCAGTCACTTTACGATTATTTAAATCATTTTATCAGAATGATTATTTCCTCATTCGAATCAGCTGTATAATTATAATTGTTGCAGCCCGAAAGACAGATGATGAAAACTTTTTCTGAAAACGCTGGTCAAGAAAATGAAAAAAAAAATGGCTGGATAAATAAATGATTAGAATATTTTTTAAGTCACATTTTTAGATTTTTTGTCTAAAAGTATTTGAGTTTGGGGATTTTTGTTCTAATTATGGTGTGTGTGTGTGTGTGTGTGTGTGTGTGAGAGTAGCAGTGAGAGGATCAATAGAACAGAAATGATGGCTGTTTATGTGGCATTTCATAATGAGACTGAGCCACATCCATATCCAGAATTTTCCAGAATGATCCAAAACCTGTAATGTTCAAATTACTTGTAATAGAGAAGCAAGTGAATGTGTGCAATAAAGGAGAATAAAACAATTTGTGTAAACTATGTGCCACGCTTACACTCTCTTAATTGTTGTGTGTGTATGTGTGTGTGTGTGTGTGTGCGGTTTGAGCATCGGCGAGCTGCAGCGGCAGTGGTTAACCAGCTGACGCTCACCTCTACATCCTTTTACTAAAAATAAGTAAACCTCAGTCTAGTCGAAATGATGCTGTTGGTTTCATCCTCAGTTCCCAGACAGCGTCTATATATAGAGACGCCAGGAATCAAATTAAATCATCTCTTAAATTGTGTCAGAAAATGAGAGGTTCTAAAAGTAATGATACAGTCTGACTGATTTGGTCCACATCAGATACATTTGTTGAGTTCATTCTACAGCTTCCGTCTCTGGACGCGAATTAGACACGATGGACTTCTAGAAGACTTAACCATCTTCTTACATTCCAGAACTTTAGACATCAAAGATTAGAACCTCAAACTGAAGTTGGACACTAAAGATTGGTTTTGTACTCCAGACTCGACCCAGAAACTAGAGTTTGGGATGCTCAACTTAACTAGTGTCTCTAATATGAGAGACTGAGTCCTATAGCTCGGGTTTCCGGACATCAAATGAGATTCTGTACATGACTCTGAAGTTAGACTCTAAATTGAACTAACTAAAATGTGGGACTGTATCTCAGACTCCTGGTGTTCATAACTTGGGGTTTTGCATGTATGTAGGGTACCAGAGCTTGAGACATTAGTTATATTTTATCCTTTCTATCCTTTAGAACTGACTTTTTGACTCGTTTTTTCTGTTTGTTCACTTTAGTTTTGTACTGCTGTGTAAAGAGAGTCAGCAGCGTCACTGAAAACACCTTTACGCACAGTCAGACTGGGGTTTTAAACTAAAGCACAAAATAACCACCTGAACCCATCATTATTTTTGTGATTGATGTATTGTATAAACATGCACATTCTTACTAAATGAATCTGTAATAATCATCACAAGCAGATCTGGAGGAATTGCGAGTGACTGCATGTCTCTGCAACGGTGTCATAAAAAGAAGTTTGTTTAGCTCAAGGCTTGTTATCTTAGCAACCAGATGATTCGATTTATTTTAAGTGCTCGTGTTAGGAATACACTTCTATTCAGTAGCAGGTAGTTATACACACAACACACACACGCACAAACATACACACGTCTCAGTCAGAAACAGCGGCTCTGATAACGGATTAGCTGTTCAGACGGTTTAGCCTGTAATCAGCGTTAAATAGCTGCTAATGACCTTCAACCATCCAGTACATCCAATCTTGTGCTATATATTATTATACAGATTTGCAGTCTGTAGCATAACCTAGAGGGTTTTTATAAACAAAATGCAACATATTCCATCTTCTGGGGTAAAAGTTTTTAAATAGACTTTTTAAAGTGCAGGTCTAGACATATTTAGCTAAATTATAGACTTTGATCTGTATCCAAGATTCATTTTCTTTCTTGTTTTCTAAGCATTCTCTTCAAAATTGTCCTTTTTTTGACTGACCCTAAGAATAGGAACGTCGTTGTGTCTTAAACACCTACAAGAACAACAAAACCAAAACTCTGTGGGTGAAGAAGCCCACCAAAAAAAGCTTTGTAAAGAAGCCACCGAGTGTAAGGCAGGAATGCGTCTCGCATGGGTTGCCAGTTCATCTCAGAGGCAAGTCTAAAACACAGGAGGTCTCAAAACAACCAGCAACCACCAAAAGCAAACCAAGACCAAAACAACCGTAAACAACACTGTGGAATATCACCATGGCCAAGACCAAAGAGCTGTCCAAGGATGTCAGGGACAAGATTGTAGACCTACACAAGGCTGGAATGAGCTACAAGACCATCACCAAGCAGCTTGATGAGAAGACAGTTTAATTATTCTCATCTTAACTTTTATGGCACACAATCACCATCTAATGGCCTTTATCAATGATGTTATGTACTTTATGACAGTGATACACTTCTCTCCTAGTCTTAGCCTCAAATGTCACGCCCACGCACCGCTGACTGAACGTCTGATGGATTTGGCACAAATACTCTGGAACTTCCAGTTTAAAAGTCATCCTCTGATTGGTTGAAGTAAACAGGATTTTCCAAATGCGTGTGTTACCTTGTTTAACGGTTCGCCGAGAAACAATCCAAGCCGTCTGATCGAAGAATGAAGCTGTTGTGTTCACATCTGCGGCATTCATAACCTTCATAACCTTTCTTACCTCTCTGTTATTGTGAGGACATTTTCACACCCCTAAACATGATGCAGCACAAAAACTAACATTATTGCTTGCTTTACCTTTCAGTCATGGGTGGGCTTTAGCCATTGAAAGCCACCAAGGTTCTCAGACCTTCTGCTGTCAGTCTGCTGATCTGGCTATTATCTTTGGACTACAGTCATATGTAAACTAGTGCTTTAGATGTTTGTTTAACAGTTTAATAGTGATGAACCCTCACATGTTGATCATTTTGAATCTGACACTATTAAAGATGTTATAAATCCTTGATGTGATGTATTTAATACAATAAGAGGTCAAACCGTCGAATGGATCCGATGCTGTACTGGGAACTGCTGGTGCCTGCAGGAATTTTCCGTCTATAATTAACAATGTATTCGCTCAATTTTCCACAATTATCAAAGGATAAAAGGAATCACTAGCACACACCTACACCTTAAGGGGTGCTTTATTTCCATGTTCTCCAGCTGGTCCGGTTGATTCTTTCTTAAATAGCATGACAAACAAACAAATACAGAAAAAAGAAGTATTTTTTATATATATAATAAAATATATACCGTATGTATAGCAGAATAATTGCAAAAGGAATCCATCTGCTGATCATAGACTTTACAGCAGGGGGAAGTTACTGAAACTGTAACAGCTCTGTAGACTAGGAGGGAAGGATGGAGGGTTAGGACAATTCTAAAGCCCCGTGCACTGTGGGACCCCCAGAGATGTCCTTTATTAGTCTTAATAGTACCCTCGAATCCACAAGCACCGCTCGACTGGTCCATCATTCTGTAAGATGTTCGGTAGGTCTTCCTTAAGACTTTTCTCTGTCCTGGCACCAAGATGGTGAAATGAACTTCCCATTTATGTCAGAACAGCCGAGTCATTGAGTCTCCATGAGACGACTGTAAATCTTCCTCCTGGCATTTGACATTTAAAATCTATAGAAAGAAAATAATAAATATTTTTTTTCTATTGTCTCCATTTTTCAACAGATTTGCTTGGTTACACTTGGTTTTGTGATCTAGTGCATCAGTATTGATCTGTTCAACAGAGACTTATGAGGATAAGGACGTCTGCTAAATGACAGGGATGTAAATGTTCTCGAGTGTTTATCTAACCCTCTTATGAACTGTGGAAACGCGGAACTCCATCACACGTTGGTCTAACTTTCAAACTTGTGGTTTCGCTCTCGCCGTCTGACCACAAGTGTCTGTTAAAGTTCTACAGATTGGTCGCGATTCACACACTAGAATGTCTTCTCCAGACGTGACTACAGTTAGGGTGGTTAGGGGGCCAGACTTGTAATCAAAAGATTATGGGTTTAAATCCCAGCAGCACTGAAATGTTGGGTCCCTCAGCTGCTCAACTGGATAAAAAATAAATAAATAAATAAATCCAAGTCACTCTGGATAGGAGGGTCTTCCACCCATGAAAATTTTATTTTGGAATATTGAAAATGGTAATTAATTCTAGTGACAGGCGAGGGTTGGGTTCGAGAAAGTCTCCAAGGCACAGCAACATGTTTAGTGTTTAATATCATAAACCCCTAATTTCTTTACAAGGAACTATGTTTTAATGCATTTTTAAAATATTCTTCCATCAGGAATTTTCTTTAGGAGGAAAACACTTTAATAAACACAGTGGATGTGCTTATAATGATGAATTTATGTTACATGAAGTTGTTGGCTGACATTTTTACTGCAAGCACAATTTCAATTGTGTACAGAATCAAGAAAAGTCTTTAATATTGTCAGAGCCGGTCAATAGGGGGCGCTGATTAAAAGCTACTTATCATGTTAACAATAAGTTAACTATATATCGCAAATTAATAAAAAAAAAAACATTTAGTCATACTATTCCACTGTTAGTCATATTTTAATTTATTTAAAAATCCCCCAAATTCTATTGTAATGGAAAATTTCTTTTGTTCACGTGTGTGTGCCGGGCGACCGAATTTTTAAAAAGCCTGTGATTTTAGTTTAATTAACTTCTTTCAAATTCTCTTTGGCACAAACCACTTTGTGGCTCGAACCCTCTCATATTTGTTGTTAGCCAATTATTATTGTTTTTACATTTTTGGCCTCATCTGATTGGACCGTTCCCAACAAGTCTCAGTCCAAGTTCTGCTGGATGCCTTTAATTGTGTCCCTTTGCCTCCCTCTAGTGGACAACATTATTATTATTCCGGCCTTCATCTCTGAATCTAATAGATATAAATGTCGGGATCAGTTGAATGATTATCTTGATGACTTAGTTACTGATAATAAACTCACATTAAACTTAAATTCACTGATTTGTGCTACACGTATTGTATTCTTTAATATTTGACTTAAAATTTTAGCTAGCATCATGTTACATCATCACCGTCTGCTCTTTACAGTCCTGTATTACTAACTGCTCCTGCTGCTAAATCCTGAACTCTGCTGTGGGTCATATCCTCTTTTGTTGTTGGGTTTTATTCTGTTTGTAATTATTGTATAATGTAATTATTACCAGTGCACCACATCTTACACTTTTATACAACTTTCACTAAAAGACATTAGTCGAGTCGTGAGATGTGACCGATTGTTTCCCTTTACGCTGCTCAGTATTTAGTTAAATCTAATATTCTAACTATGAAAAATTATATATTTTTTAATAATTTGAATTATTAATATTTTATATAACAATCATTTACACTGAAAAAACTTTTTAGACGCTTATGTAACAACGTCACTAATAAAACTGTCCTGAAGGTGGCAGCAGAGATTCAAATAAAATTATTTATTATTTGGGCCAAATAAAAATTGGACAAAAGTAGATTATCAGAGAATTTCCTCGTTTTCCTCCATACAGTCTGTAATTCCTCGAAATTACAGATTAATAGTTATATTAATTAATCTTAAATAAGTTAATTCAGGTTTCACCGTGGTCATTGGTGGCTTTAATGGTTAATGCTCTGGGTTGTTGATCAGAGGTTTAGGGTTTAAGCCCCACTGCTGGCTGGCTGCCACTGTTGGGCTCTTGAGCAAGGCCCCTAACCCTTTCTGAGAAGCTCAATAATGTATGTGTCACAATTTTAAAGACGTAAAAATAATTTAACTTTACTAAATGTCATATTATAATTAAACATGTACCTGAGGACTGGACATTCCAACAACATCAACCAGTGTAATTGATCCATGTTCTTGTTAATTAATTGTTATAAATTATTTAAATATTGTTAATTAACTGGTAGTTTAACCTGGCATAAATATAGAATAAATACCAAAAAACCCACATAAATGTCTACAGAAGTGCTGATGTTGAGATTTATTGTAATTTGGAATGTGTCATTATGGCTGCATTTACACTGCAGGTCTTGATGCCCAATTTCGATTTTTATGTTGACTGACTTGCATCATCTTTTAAAACTGACCCATATCTGATATCTGCATTTACACTATACACGCAAAACAACCCAAAGTAGACGTACTGACTGGAGAAAAAAGTTTAAAAAATGGCAAATCAATGGTCCAATAATCAATGGACCAGTGCAGATACCGGAAAAATGCAGATATTGGATAACCGCAGATATCGCATAAACGCAGATATCGGATAACCGCAGATATCGGATAACCGCAGATATTGGATAACCGCAGATATCGGATAAACACAGATATCGGATAACCGCAGCTATCGGATAACCGCAGATATCGGATAAAAGCAGCACCATCCACACCAGAACTAGCAAGTTCAGGGCCAGTTTTTTCCCTACAACTATAAATTGTGAACTCTACATTACACTGCTAGGACACTCACAGGTCTCACTACACTTCACCATCTTGCAAATCTGCTTCACTCGTTACATTATGTTAGATTTTCCCTCTGTATAATATAATTTATTTTTATTTGTCTATTATAAATATATACTATTAGTACAATGTGCACAATGCAAACATTGCACAATGTTTATATTATACTTTATATGTTGTACATACTTGCACATTAGTACTCTATGCACACACTACTGTATGCACACACTACCATATGCACACACTACCCTATGCACATACCGACATCGCCTTATTTATTAATGTAAATACATACATATTTATCTGCACTTGCTCATTTGCACAATTCCACCTCTGGCAGATGCTAAGCAGCAAATCGTTGCTATGTAATTGTACCTGATAAAATTGTATCTATCGGATATAGTCACAAAATCGGAATTGGGCATTAAGACCTGCAGTGTAAATGCAGCCCGAGTTAATCTTCAAACATGTTACTGATATTACATTGACTGATTATTCACGTTAATATAGAACAGTGTGGACAGTGTCCTCTTGCCGGAATCATTACTTTATCAGTTTGGGCCATAAATTGAGATATATTGTTTGCATATCCTCTGTATGTCCTCGTTTACCCTCTTCAGCTGCTCTATGACGAACAACTCACAAATCAGTGCAAATGTTTTGAGTTCACTGATTACAATATGTCAGTCAATATGTACTAAATAAAGCGTTCAATGATGCACTGGGAAACTACCAGATGTCCGTCACTATGGAGTCCGTGGGTTCGCTGTGAATTACGGCTCTCCGGAGATAACAGGAGGTCATTCAGTGATGTCCAATTCTGTCAGGGGTTGTAAATGATCGTCAGAAAAAATACAAACAAGTTAGAGAATCTAGTCATGTTACAAAACGAGTAGACTAAAGAGCAAGTTATAACAACACACAGAGACGCTCAAATTACATTTACAATTCTGGAATTTTGGAAGACGCCCTTATCCAGAGTGACTTATCTACAACACTGTGAATGACAGCACACAGACAGACAGAATGTACAGTGATAGTCGGTCAATAGGGGGCGCTGAAGCATTGCCTCCTTCAAGTTAGCCAATAAAGAAAGCTACTTACAATATTAACATAGTAATGGCTGAATCATCAATCGTAAATAATCAGTGTTGGGAATGTTACTCTGAATCCTGTAGTATATCCGAATTTCATCTATACAGTATGACCCGTAAACATATTTTTTTTTACATACATACTTTTTTACCAGTGGTATATACTTAAGTAGTGTATGATTTCGGACTGAGCCGTTATATTGTGCGACTGTGCACATGCTTGTGTGTGAACATCAGGCCTAAAAAAAAAACTTAGCAGCTTCAGTGAGGTCAGTTTTAGGAAATGCAGCATTTTATTGTCAGTAATGGTAACGGGGGAAACATTTACAGTATTTGGCAGACGCCCTTTTTTCCAGAGCGACTTACATTTATTTCATTTATACAACTGAGCATTTGGTGGTTAAGGGCTCAGTGGCCCAACAGTGGTAAATTGGTTAAGCATGGGGAAGCTAGGAATCATACCCACAATCCTCCAACACCTTAACCATTAGCCACCACTTACCGGGTCATTTATTTGATTTATTTGATTTCATTTATTTATTTGTCGTCATTTCCGTCAGTAAAAAAGACTGATGTTAATGATGTAATTACTGATAATAAACCTAAATTCTTTAGCATTCTTTAACAGTTCAATGTACAGTTGAAGTATATATATATATATATATATACAATAAATATACTTTATAATAAAACAGAAATAAGAAAAACAGGATTTTTTTTTTCAGCTTCACATAATACATTTTTATTATGGGTCAATTTTAGTGATATTTTTACCACAACCCCTCTGTTTATTTCCGAACCCGGACATGACAGATTTTACTGGGGCCCCACAGACTTTTGCTAAACAAACTTTGCAACACTGGTGCTTCAAAAGTCTTACTAAATATCCTGCAGAAACTTCCTTCTTTCTGCAATCTCTAAAAGGTTAAAAAGTAACTTTCAGTGTGGCTTCGTTTATCCCTAAATCAACACACACTCACCTCAGGGAAATAATATTATCATCTAAAACATGTCTGACTTTCAACTGAGTGACAGGCGGAAAGTGATTTGGCTTTAAACTGTGGCGCTAAGCTGTTTTTAGCTCTGCACCGTCCTGCTGTTTATGATGATAGATAACAGCATGTTGGAAACAGCCTGAAATCATTCATATTCGCTGTCAGTTCAGTCAGTAACAGTTACAAAGGTTGACAGAATAACAAAATGAACAATTTTTAGCCGAAAAGTCCACTTGCTAGCATGAATGCTAAGGACACATAGCACTTATGAAGTCACGATTAAAAGATTTTGAATGATTCGGTGTGTAATCAATAATTGATTCTGTTTCCTTGACTCTTGTTGTAAGAACTTTTTAGATTCGATATTTTCACACTCACACACACACACACACCTTTCAGTACTTCAAATCTTTTTAGTGAAGAAAAGTTACATCAGTTCCTGTATTTTACATTATTATAGTATAGAATTCTACAAATTTAACCAGTTAAAAAAGATCATGGCTTTGGGCACTAAATGTACCTAAACATACTCTCAATTACAGAATCACGCTCATGTGAGCAATAATCGATATGCAAAATTAATATTTATTTATTTATTGTTTTCCTTCACTTTTTGACCCAATGATAACAACAGGACTGAAGTGAACACAGCAAACACAATGAAACAACTTTTATTTCTAGATCATTTGGACAGCTATAATGAGGTAATCAACAGTAAAACAAGGAATTAACACATATACAAACAAATTATATTCTAAACCATCTGTATTAAAAAAACATCTTTACTTCAGTGGCGCTGTAGTTGAATTGGTCCTCCTCATGATGCAATGCTATAATAATGATCTTTTATGCAATTCTCAAAACGACCACCACGTATTATTGGAATTCCGATATCCGATAATGAAAAAAAGACGTGAATCTCAGGAAAAATATCGATCAACTTGTTTGTCTATCTCTAACAACAACAACCCATTAAATACACAAAAAATACCTAAAATAACTAAAATACTTTCTAATAATCAAGGGTAAATTGTGTGCGTGATGTAAGGGCGATTGATATACGATCGCAATTTTATTTTTCAGGATAGCGTATCGATATTCCAACCTCTAATATCGAAACATTTTTAAATTAAGTTTTAAACTGATTTACGTTTATGTTAATATTTAATTAAACCCCTCAGGACGTGTTTAACGACTTTCTCCTCCGCTCCTGTAATTGTCGCTGACACATACGGTAGCATAATGTATTGCAATATTGCAATATACCGTGATATTTTTTTATCATTTACAGCATTTTTGGCAGTTACTTTTTGGCAGTGTATCGTGATGCATATCGTATCGTAAGGCCCTAGCCAATATACAGCACTAATAATTACTGAGATACCACTTGCCCCTAAAATAACTGTAATTGTAAGTGTTTTAACGGTCCCTCCATACCAACTGGGGAAGTGGTGGCTTATGGTTAGGGTGTTGTAATACCAGTTTAAAGATTGTGGGTTCGATTTCCACCTCCACCAAGCTACCTCTGCTGGGCCCCTGAGCAAGGCCCTTAACTCCTAATTGCTCAGTTGTATAAATGAGATAAATGTACGTCGCTCTGGATAAGAACGTCTGCCAAATGCTGTAAATGTAATTACCTTATTGTGGTACCATATTTTTTCCTGGATCACAGAGCAGTTACTGCTACACAGTTTGTTACCTTCTGCTTTTTTGTTTCAACATCTACATCTTTTTTCACTTGCTTGACTTTGGTGTCTTTTAATATACTTTGTTTAAGCCGGTTGTAAAACCACCCCAAGTCCTGGCTATCTTCTGGCCAGCAGAGATAACTTCTGGTCTGGATGTAGGCTCTAACTGATTCGTACTTCATTAATCTGTAATGTGGTATGTTGTCCACCAGAAGGACCAGTAAGACATCTTGAAGCTGCTCCAGCATTTTGGTCTGAGCCAGACTGAAGGCCTCCAGGCACCAGCCATCCTTGAAGAACTCTCTGGACAGAATGCATAAGGTTTTCTTACTCGTCCAGATTGCGTTACGCATGTTAGATAGATGATCTTCCCCTGGTAGGAAGTCTCGTGCTTCGAAGCAACAACGTAATTCATTTTGCTCAGAGAACTGAGTGTCCAGCTTTTCCAGCAGTGCCTTTGTTACCCATTTCATGTCTTTAGAACTGAAACATAAATAGACGTCGAACATAAAGTCTTTGTTAGCAGCAACTTTTGGACTTCCTTCTACAAATTGGACAATGACTTTACTGTAAAGTTTGAAGCAGTAGCCACGTAACCGGACGAAAGTAATAGGTCCTGTGGTGGTTAGTATAATAAATATGGTGCAGCAGATGAAAAGTGTGAGCTTTAGCTCCTCAATATTCTTCTCGTCCTCATCGTCCTCACATAGTTTAACATGTATTAGACGCTTCCCACGTTGCGTTTCAGGAAACTCGCACATCAGTTCCTCAGCAGGAGGGAAAACTTGCACATCTGTGTCATTTAACCATGTCTGTAAGTCCACCAGACCGCAATCGCAAAGAAAACGGTTCCCAAGCAAGTTGATGGCGGTCAGAGTGCTAAAGGCCTGTGGATCAACAGAACCCAGATGATTAAAAGTAAGACTGAGTTCTCTCAGACTTTCAGGAAATATGCCAGCAGGTATATAGGTTAGAGAGTTGAAGGATAAATCTAAAAGATTCAAAGAGGTGAGTCCCCTGAAAATGTTTTCTGGAAGTGACTGAATGTCATTATTGTAAAGAAAAAGCATCTGCAGCTGGTGAAGTTGGTCAAACATGTCCAGACACTTTCCTTGAAGCCAGAGATTTTGTACACCGGTCATGTGGAGGTCGAGAAATTGAAGGTTGTTTGTAGGTGATACCGAATAGTTACCATCGAGTAAACATACCAAAAATATGTTGCCTCCAAGAAATAAGATTTCAACACTGGGGAATTCCACTACGAGGGTGTAAAAGCTCGCAGCGTTGCTTAGTCTGTTGTACCGCAAATCAATGATGTTCGTGTTTCCTGCTTGGCTCGGAAAACCGTACAGTGATTGGAGTTTGTTGCTGTCTAAATAAAGTATTTTAAGTGATGGAAGGTTTGCCAGCGTATGAAGAGATTGTAATACATTTTCAGACAGAAATAAGGAAGTTAGTTTGGACAGACCTTGAAATGACTGAGACATAAGCATTCTAATGTTATTATTGGATAAATCCAGAGTCTCGAGACTTCCTAAATTCTTGAATGTATCAGTATAAATTTTATCCAAAAGATTGTGAGATAAATTAAGAGTTTTTAAATTGTCCAGTCCATAAAAAGCATCTTTTTCAATCTGGTTGATTAAATTTTCAGCCAATGAGATTTCCACCAGATCTGGCATATAACTAAATACCGACTGTTTAAGCGTGAAAATGCTAGCTTTCGACAGATCCAGAGCTTTAACACCGCTCTCAGCCAGATCCATAAACGTATTCCTGTCCGGATCTTTCATATTGTCGTACCAAACTCCTTTTCCCATGCTGCCACTGTAACTGAGGAACAGAATGTCAATTTTGGTTCCTCTGATTGCTCTGAAGAACAGCACGGCCATATTGACGCTGAAGCTGTTTAGAGACAAATCCAGCACCGTCATAGACATGTTCCTGAACGGGTTCCCACACTTATTCCATGAGTCCCAATATGGATTCATATCAGTCATTTTAATATTATGTAATTTTAGGAGTGTGAAATGTTTGCCTTGAAAATGGAACAAATCGTCCTCACAAAAACTGTAAATCCAGTTATGAGAGAAATCTACAGTGTGTAATTTGCTCATATTGACGAAGAAAGAAGCGGGACGGATTTGATGGATGTTATTTCCAGCTAGTGAAAGCTGCTTCAGAGACACCAGAGGTCTCAGATAGTCTCCTGAAAGAATTGAGTCATTTAATTTACACTCTGTAAGATTGAGGATCTGAAGGTCTGATAATCCATTAAATGCCCCTGGGTCCACCTGTAGGTCTGTGTTGTAAGCCAGATCTAGTTTGATCAGCTTGGACAGTCCATTAAAGGCATTCTTCCTCAAGACCAGTCTTCTTTCCTGTTGCTGGATCAAAAGGATTTGAAGCTCCTCCAAACCGGAGAAGGATTTCTCATGGATTTCACTGATGTAATTTAAAGTAAGGTCTAAAAAAGTTATATAGGACGGCAAGACTGGCACCTCATACAGGTTTCTCAGGGCACAGAAGGCTTTATCATCTTTAATGAAGCAAGTTAAAGTCGATCCTGCCACAAGAAAACAGGTGCAAAGTTTGAGAAGTGGCAGAATGAAACTGGGTCTGCTTGTCATACTGAGATGCCTGCAAACAAACAGAAGTAGAAAAGGATCAACCATATGGCACAATTTTAGTATTTTTACCATCACACTGATATTTGCATGTTGGAGGGTTGGAGGGATTTGTGTTTGTGATCAGAGGTGGGTAGTGACACGTTATATTTACTTCATTACATTTACTTGAGTAGGCAAAGAGGAGGTATATGGATGTGATAAACGAGGACATGAAGTTAGTGTGTGTGAGTGAAGAGGATGTAGAGAATAGGGGTAGGGGGAGACCCCTAAAAGGGAACAACCGAAAGGAGAAGAAGAGCACTTAATATTACTCTCATTCAAATTAATTTTTAATTACCGAAATTTACTTTTACGCGCTACAATTGACAGCGTTCCTCCTTTATTATTAAATGGTAACGAAAAAAATGTAATAGAACATGTAATAAAACAAGTTATAATAGTACGAGAATAGAGACAGTTCAATTAACAATCAAAAACAGTTCCATAATGTGATGTCTTTAATGTGACCAAAACAAGTTTATCATATCGGTATAGAGGAATTCCAGGTCAAATCTAAGAAAACATCTTACAGTAACTTCTGTAACTATGGACACTTTAATCATGAGGTTGTAAAATCTCACACATTCACTTCTTTTTCCTGTTTTTAACATGTATTTTATGTAGTTGTGATTGTTAGGATTTTTTTCTGGATTCAGGATTTTTCCTGAATTTAATCAGATCCAACTAGACTAGTAACTCACTACTGGAGAAATCTTAGCATTCCAGACTTTATTATTCTCTTACTCACTTTAAACATGGCTACTTTTACTCTTACTTAAGTATTTATACTCATTCCGAGGCATCCAGAGATTGTGCCAGCACTGGTAGACCTTCAGTAAGAAGACGCCAAGCCTGCGAGAATCCTGAGGCATCCAGAGATCGCCGACTCCAGTCGGCTTATGTCTTTTAAAGATCTCTGACACTGCTCATAAACATGTCACATGAGGATGAGGATGCTTTGAGACAATATCCATTGTTGAAAGTGCTATAGAAATAAACCTGAATTGAATTGAATTTAGTCATTATTTTATAACTTGTACTTTTTGGCTACTTTCCCCACCTCATTGTAATCTGTGACACAAGGATTATACAGAAAACCCTGTAACACAATTTTACGATAAACCCAGAGATTATGAGATGTGGAGGATTTGTAACCTCTTATTCTTTTGTAAAAGCTTCAGATAAGGTCTCCCTGCGGAGAGTGTGGATATCTCAAATTCCTACCACAGACTCTACGCATCCCACCAGAAAAATGTTACAGACGTCTACACTGTCACACGAAAAGATTCAAAGTATTTTTTTCCTTTAAGATGTTCTGATGCCGAATTTAGTTTCCACCTTTTAACCAAACACCAGCCTTGGACAGCATTCTACTGTAGTGCATTTTACTTATTATTTCTGCAATGAATTGAATCTAATTCTATTTTATTTCTATACTGTAACTACAATATTGATTTATTAGGAGCGTTAACTAAAAAATAAAAAAATTAACATTACATTTACAGACTATGCAACGTCTTGATTTCACTAAAAGGTGTTTTTGACATGGTACAAAACATCAGGTTTATTGAATATTCTTTATGATAATAATATCTTATTTAAACTATGTTTCTGGTTATACACTGGTGGCAGGGATAAATTAAACTCTTCTAAACTCTCTAAAAACCAACTTTAACCCTTTTGTTATTCTAAAGAATATGACGCGCAACTAACTTAACTGCACTCCCGTTAAACTTTATGTTACGGAGTTATAGCGACGTAACTCATACACATGCTGTAACGCTTCACAGGAGCGTCTTACCTATTCAGTTCCTCTGTCCGGCTCTGTGTTTAAGCTTGTTTCCGAGAGGAATCTGGCTGTGCGTGGCGGGGAGAATTCCCGACTGCTTTCAGTAAACGGTTGCTGGTACCTGCTGGTAGAAGTGAAAGCTGTGGAATTCCGCTCGTGTTCGAGCTAAAGGGAACCGAACCCATCTCAGTGTAGAAAGCGTTCATATCCGCTCGGGATGGCGAAATATCGATACCCTCTCGAACTTCCCACTCCCCCCCCCTGTCTTTCTCTCTCTCTCTTTCTCTGTCTAACTTTCTGTCTCTTTCTCTCTCTCTCTCTCTCTCTCTCTCTCTCTCTCTGTCTGTCTGTCTCTCTCTGTCTGTCTCTTTTTCGCTCCCTTCTGTCTCTGTCTGTCTGTGTGTGTGTCGCTCTCTCTCTCTCTCTCTCTCTCTCTCTCTCTCTGTCTCTTTCTCTGTCTGTCTGTCTGTCTCTCTCTCTCTCTCTCTCTCTCTGTGTGTGTTTGCGCGGATTTCGCAACACCCCGCTGTTTTTACAGGATATGAACTTTTATTTTTAAGTGTAGCCAAAAACAAAACAGAAGGAAATCCAATCTGGTCACTGGGCTGCAAACAGACTCAACAGAACTTAAAGCTGAATCCGGTATGCGTCAAAAACGGGTGTAAAGTGATTAATAATAATAAAAAATGTAAATCCAAATATTTTTAATCATATCGATTTTAAATGTCTAAAATTCAGGTTTAGTATGGCTGTGCAAAAATATCGACACAGCTAAATATCACGATATTTTGAATTATTTTATCTGATTTAACTTTACATAATTTTTTTAAACGAATACCCTTAGTGAATGTTAAAGGACTTCCTCCTCTTCAGCTTGTGTTATATTGCATAGTGTGTCCCCTGACAATACACAGCCCCAGTGTTCTGGGATATGTGTGTAGCATTCGGTTCTACGACTTCATCTTTAGGAAGTTTAACCATCTCTAGTCGCCATCATTATCAGGCTAAATGCAAAAAATAGACTTTGTTTTTCAGGAATGTAATTTTACTTTGCGAAGCGTGATAATGATTATTAACTACAGTATGGACATTTAAACTTCTCACAACTTTTGACCCTGTCATGTGCTGGACTCTGGATATAGGTAGATCATTTCTGTATGGAACACTGAATGCATTCATGCAGGATGAACAATTTGAAAAATATTTCATTAAAGAATTTTAATGAAAGTAATTTTCTCGACATTGTCTCCTGTCCCCGACTGACATAAAGCACAAGCCACTGCACTTACATTCCCAGCATTTGGCAGACGCTCTTATCCAGAGCGATTGAGAGTCTGAGCAATTAAGGGTTAAGGACCTTGATCAGGGGCCCAGCAGTGGTGGCTTGGTGGAGCTGGAAATTGAACCCATGATCTTTGGGTTGATAGTCCAAACACCTTAACCATGAGCCATCACTTTGATTGTCACTCCGTTTGTGTAAATATAAAGATGGTATTGTACAGTATCGTCTGCTATAGAGATGGAGACTGATATTTTGTTAAAGAATAAGCGGGTTCGATTCCATGTTCTACCGGTACCTGCATGGGTTTACTCTGGGTTCTCTGGTTTCCTCCCACAGTCCAAAAACGAGGTTGATTGGTGACTCTAAATTGGCAATAGGTATGTGTGTGGCCCTGTGATGGACTGGTGTCCCCCTCCTGCCTTTCACCCTTTTAGAGACGGCTGAGTTAGACTCCAGCAGATCCCTGTGGTTGTTTAAATATATAATAGCTAAAAAAAGATATTTACAAAGCATTTTTTATTAATTAAAATTGTTTCAGTTGTCTGGGGCCCCGACTTCATCTTGGTTCTCCACTGGCTGGGAAGTTTTTTTTTTGTGTGTGTGATATGTAACATTAGAAAGTAGATGGTATTTAATATGTTAATCAGGTATTTCATATATCTTAAGATTTGCATTAAACGTTTTTTTTCAGACAGGACAAATTCTGAGTCTGTTGAGTCTTGATTTTTTTTTTTCTTTTTTGGCTAGAAACAGCGGGGCGTTGCGAAATCTGTGCAACTGAAGTCCGTGCAGGGCGAAGCGGGAAGCTCGGAGAAGGAGACGATTGCGCCATTCCGAGCGGAGCGGAACAGTTTCTGCGCTGAAACGGGCGCTTTTCCGTTCAGCAACGAACACAAACAAAATGCACAGGTTTTAATTCGGGAACGCTGTGATTTTCCTCCAGGGAATGAACACAATTTCACACAGCGCTGGAAACGCACACTGATCGGTAAGAAACCGAGTATCTGACGTGCATGTACGCAATTATAGCATGATTAGTAAATATTACGTGGTCGTGATTACCACGTGACACACGTGAGGGGTTTTAAAAGAGAAAACGTTTAAGTTGTGTTCTCTAGAACGTGCTGTGCAGATCATACGTTTCTAAAACACAACCGTAGTCGAAATTCCTGAGTTTAGATTTATTATTACATAAAGTCACCTTTTCACGAAAAATACATCATACATAAGATAATGTATTGGGGGACATAATAAAGAATTAGATTAGATTAGATTAGATTGGGGAAGGGTAGTACAGTGTTTAAATTGTTGGACTGCTAATTGGAAGATCAGGCTCCGATTCCTAGCACCACCGAGCTGCCAATGCTGGGCTCCTGAGCAAGGACCTTAACCTTCAATTGCTCAGTTGTATTAAGAATGAGACAAATGTGAGTCATTGTGTATAAGGGTGTCTCCCAAATGCCGTAAATGTATGTCGATTTAATTTGATTAGATTAGATTTTATTGTCAATGCACATGAGTGAGAACATGATAACCACATGATGACACTCCCGTAAGCACCAACACACCATCCCAGAATTATGTGTAAAAATTGTGTATCGATATATGCAAACATTCTTTTGTAAATGCATGTTACATTAAACCTAAAATAAAGTTTTTGTTTGTTTGCAGGCGTCTCAGCATGACCGACAGGCGGAGTTTTCTTCTGCCACTTCTTCAAATATGGACATATTTTCTTGTGGCAGAATCAACTTCAAAGTGCTTCATTAAAGATGATAAAGCCTTCTGTTTCCTGAGAAACCTGTATGAGGTGCCAGTTTTACCTCCTAACATAACTTATTTGGATCTGAGTTTAAATTCCATCAGTGAAATCCATGAGAAATCCTTCTCCGGTTTGGAGGAGCTTCAAATCCTTTTGATCCAGCAACAGGAAAGAAGACTGGTCTTGAGGAAGAATGCCTTTAATGGACTGTCCAAGCTGATCAAACTAGATCTGGCTTACAACACAGACCTACAGGTGGACCCAGGGGCATTTAATGGATTATCAGACCTTCAGATCCTCAATCTTACAGAGTGTAAATTAAATGACTCAATTCTTTCAGGAGACTATCTGAGACCTCTGGTGTCTCTGAAGCAGCTTTCACTAGCTGGAAATAACATCCATCAAATCCGTCCCGCTTCTTTCTTCGTCAATATGAGCAAATTACACACTGTAGATTTCTCTCATAACTGGATTTACAGTTTTTGTGAGGACGATTTGTTCCATTTTCAAGGCAAACATTTCACACTCCTAAAATTACATAATATTAAAATGACTGATATGAATCCATATTGGGACTCATGGAATAAGTGTGGGAACCCGTTCAGGAACATGTCTATGACGGTGCTGGATTTGTCTCTAAACAGCTTCAGCGTCGATATGGCCGTGCTGTTCTTCAGAGCAATCAGAGGAACCAAAATTGACAGTCTGGTTCTTAGTTACAGTGACAGCATGGGAAAAGGAGTTTGGTACGACAATATGAAAGATCCGGACCGGAATACGTTTATGGATCTGGCTGAGAGCGGTGTTAAAGCTCTGGATCTGTCGAAAGCTAACATTTTCACGCTTAAACAGTCGGTATTTAGTTATATGCCAGATCTGGTGGAAATCTCATTGGCTGAAAATTTAATCAACCAGATTGAAAAAGATGCTTTTTATGGACTGGACAATTTAAAAACTCTTAATTTATCTCACAATCTTTTGGATAAAATTTATACTGATACATTCAAGAATTTAGGAAGTCTCGAGACTCTGGATTTATCCAATAATAACATTAGAATGCTTATGTCTCAGTCATTTCAAGGTCTGTCCAAACTAACTTCCTTATTTCTGTCTGAAAATGTATTACAATCTCTTCATACGCTGGCAAACCTTCCATCACTTAAAATACTTTATATAGACAATAACAAAATTCAGTCCCTCTATGGTCTTCCAACCCAAGCAAGAAACGTAACCACTCTTAATTTGCAGTACAACAAATTAAGCAATGTCGAGAGCTTTTATATTATGTTAGTAGAGTTCCCTCATATTGAAAAAATATACCTTGGAGGCAACATTTTTTCATGGTGTTTTTTAAATTCGAACTATTTGGTATCACCTACAAACAACCTTCAATTTCTCGACCTCCACATGACCGGTGTACAAAATCTCTGGCTTCAAGGAAAGTGTCTGGACATGTTTGACCAACTTCACCAGCTGCAGATGCTTTTTCTTTACAATAATGACATTCAGTCACTTCCAGAAAACATTTTCAGGGGACTCACCTCTTTGAATCTTTTAGATTTATCCTTCAACTCTCTAACCTATATACCTGCTGGCATATTTCCTGAAAGTCTGAGAGAACTCAGTCTTACTTTTAATCATCTGGGTTCTGTTGATCCACAGGCCTTTAGCACTCTGACCGCCATCAACTTGCTTGGGAACCGTTTTCTTTGCGATTGCGGTCTGGTGGACTTACAGACATGGTTAAATGACACAGATGTGCAAGTTTTCCCTCCTGCTGAGGAACTGATGTGCGAGTTTCCTGAAACGCAACGTGGGAAGCGTCTAATACATGTTAAACTATGTGAGGACGATGAGGACGAGAAGAATATTGAGGAGCTAAAGCTCACACTTTTCATCTGCTGCACCATATTTATTATACTAACCACCACAGGACCTATTACTTTCGTCCGGTTACGTGGCTACTGCTTCAAACTTTACAGTAAAGTCATTGTCCAGTTTGTAGAAGGAAGTCCAAAAGTTGCTGCTAACAAAGACTTTATGTTCGACGTCTATTTATGTTTCAGTTCTAAAGACATGAAATGGGTAACAAAGGCACTGCTGGAAAAGCTGGACACTCAGTTCTCTGAGCAAAATGAATTACGTTGTTGCTTCGAAGCACGAGACTTCCTACCAGGGGAAGATCATCTATCTAACATGCGTAACGCAATCTGGACGAGTAAGAAAACCTTATGCATTCTGTCCAGAGAGTTCTTCAAGGATGGCTGGTGCCTGGAGGCCTTCAGTCTGGCTCAGATCAAAATGCTGGAGCAGCTTCAAGATGTCTTACTGGTCCTTCTGGTGGACAACATACCACATTACAGATTAATGAAGTACGAATCAGTTAGAGCCTACATCCAGACCAGAAGTTATCTCTGCTGGCCAGAAGATAGCCAGGACTTGGGGTGGTTTTACAACCGGCTTAAACAAAGTATATTAAAAGACACCAAAGTCAAGCAAGTAAAAAAAGATGTAGATGTTGAAACAAAAAAGCACAAGGTAACAAACTGTGTAGCAGTAACTGCTCTGTGATCCAGGGATTGTCTCAGTGGAAAGATATGAAAGAAAATCATGATGGAATGCACCATGTTGTGTTATTAGATTACAAAATGAATGTTGGTCACATTGTATATGGACTTGCTGACGTCTAATGTTTCTTGAGTTCACCAAAAGGCTTGTTCTGTGCTTGAATGGACTTCTTCTACATGTGACATATTGTCCTAAAACAACCACTAAAGAGACATTTCTCTGGTCATTTGGGAAACCCAGTATAACGTACAGTATGGACCGTTCCAGACCAATACGTTTGGCCTATAATGTGGACCTGTTGTGCTGGGTTACAAATAAATTAGGAAATTAAATCTGGATCACGGTTTCTGCTTGTACTGACTTTGGTTTTATGTTTCTAACATAGTATCAAATAGATTTTATTAATAAAATAAAAACCCACTATTATGTATTGCAGTTCATTCAGCAAAGGCAGGTGGGATAAAAAACTAACCATATTTAATATGTCCAGCATGGGGCATTGACCAACACGAAGCTCAGACTGGGGTATATGCCAAGTCTATGAACAGACTCCAAAACAGGCTTCTACCAAAACAGGATTTTGCTCCACCTTAACCTTGTCACTAAAATGTTAATTTTGCTTTTAGAAAACATAGGGCTTTTAGATAGACGTTTATTTATTTCCTTTGTTTGTTTTAACAAGTAATTTCATTATATAAACCTTTTATGTAGTTTATCAATATCATTTACACCTAAACAAAAATGTATCACATACGTATACCAATGACCCTTTTTGGGTGCCTTACAGTCTTGTGTGAACAATAATATAGGCTGATTGTTTGCCCTGTTTAATGTGATGGAGCTTTTATTACAGCTAGTGGTCAAACATGGGAACTACAACAGAATTATAATGTTAGTCTACGGTACCAGATAAATATCTAAAGCCGTATAGCATTCATTGAAATGGATCAGTTTTGAAGCTATGTCAATTATACTATTATAACATTGCTTATGCATTTATGCTTAGATAAAATGTTAAGTAAATAGAGTATATCATAAGTAAATAAATAGCAGTGTCACGCGTAGGGTTGCGGGTGGATGCAAACACAGTTTTATTTAACATTTACAGCATTTGGCAGACGCACTTATCCAGAGCGACTTTCCTTTTTTTTTTTTTTTTTATACAGTTGAGCAACTGGGGGTTAAGGGCCTTGCTCAAGGGCCCACAGTGGTGGCTTGGTGGTGCTGGGAATCAAACCCCGGTCTTTCTGGTATAAGTCCAACCACGTAGCCACAACTTTCCCATATAAGTAACAAAATAACAAAAGACTAAACAATTAAAGAAAATGAACAAACAAAAACACAAAACTAAACTTACAAAACCTGGACCTGACATGATTAGGACATAAACATGAACTTGAATTTAAAACATAACATTACATAGAAAACGACTGTGACACACAACAAAGCAAGACAAAGACAGACTGGAACACAAGGATATAAATACTAAACCATATGGGGGAACTAATCAAATAAACAAGAAACACCTAAACACAATGAGGACCACATGACCAAAACAAGCCAATGAAAACATGACACAACGACACGGGAGACACAAGACGACATAAACAAACACTGAGCACATGGACACACGTCACGGTGTTGCGATTTTGGTGCGATTAGGAATTCTTGTGCGCTAACCAAATAACAAGGCGTCAAAATTGTTGTCATTCACATGTTCCTGGCTTAATATTTTGTGTTGTCACCCACGACATTGAGAAACAAGGGAAGTGGTGGCTCATGCTTAAGGTGTTGGAGTAACAACCCGAAGATTGTGGTAACTTGATTCCCACCTCCACCACTTCACCACTGCTGGGCCAATGAGCAAGGCCCGTAAAAAGTTTTTAGTGTAACATGAGAAAAATACCTAGGACATATTTATAAGCAGGTTTGTACCTGATACATAAAATAATTAAATCGTTATAAATGCATAATAAACATGTATTCTCGTCCACATCTTTCAGACATTTTTGTCTCTACACAATTCCGCCAGCAGGAGAGACTTTCCTTGCTGA
This sequence comes from Bagarius yarrelli, assembly GCA_005784505.1. Lineage (NCBI taxonomy): Eukaryota > Metazoa > Chordata > Actinopteri > Siluriformes > Sisoridae > Bagarius > Bagarius yarrelli. The sequence goes on from VCAZ01000083.1 coordinate 560,847, forward strand.
TGTTTAGGATATTCACACCTCAGTTTCTCAGCAGAGGTGACCATTTTCACATTTTTCTGACGTAACCATCTCTGAAAATCTCTCAGGCTGCAGTTACACAGAAAGCGGGTTCCCTGCAAATCTAACGCGGTCAGAGTGCCGAGAGCTCGCGGATCGACAGACCTGAGGTGATTGTCTGCGAGCTTGAGTGTCCTCAGACTTTTCGGGAAAATGTTGTTGGAGACGTAAGTTAGAGAGTTGACGGATAAATCTAAGGTGTGTAAAGCAGTAAGACCCTTGAAAATGTCTTCAGAAAGAGAATGTATCAGGTTTTGTTGAAGAAGAAGTGTGTGCAGCTGGTGGAGGTGGTCGAACATGTCCAGACACTTTCCCTGAAGCCAGAGATTTTGTACACCGGTCATGTGGAGGTCCAGAAACCGGACGTTGTTTAAAGGTGATATGGAGTGGGTGTTAAGGAAACAAGATGAAAACTTGTTGCCTCCAAGATATATTTTTTCAATTTGAGGGAATTCCGCTAATATGGTGTAAAAGCTTTGAGCGTTAATTAATTTGTTGTATCTGAAATCAATAGTCGTGAGGTTTCTTGCTTGGCTCGGTAAACCGTACAATGATGTAATTTTGTTATTGTCCAGGTAAAGCTTTTTGAGGCGTGGAAGGTTTGCTAGTGTGTGAACATTTTGTAGGGAATTTTCAGAAAGTGACAGATGAAGCAAATTGGACAGACCTTGAAATGACTGAGACATAAGCATTCTAATGTTATTATTGGATAAATCCAGAGTCTCGAGACTTCCTAAATTCTTGAATGTATCAGTATAAATTTTATCCAAAAGATTGTGAGATAAATTAAGAGTTTTTAAATTGTCCAGTCCATAAAAAGCATCTTTTTCAATCTGGTTGATTAAATTTTCAGCCAATGAGATTTCCACCAGATCTGGCATATAACTAAATACCGACTGTTTAAGCGTGAAAATGCTAGCTTTCGACAGATCCAGAGCTTTAACACCGCTCTCAGCCAGATCCATAAACGTATTCCTGTCCGGATCTTTCATATTGTCGTACCAAACTCCTTTTCCCATGCTGCCACTGTAACTGAGAACCAGACTGTCAATTTTGGTTCCTCTGATTGCTCTGAAGAACAGCACGGCCATATTGACGCTGAAGCTGTTTAGAGACAAATCCAGCACCGTCATAGACATGTTCCTGAACGGGTTCCCACACTTATTCCATGAGTCCCAATATGGATTCATATCAGTCATTTTAATATTATGTAATTTTAGGAGTGTGAAATGTTTGCCTTGAAAATGGAACAAATCGTCCTCACAAAAACTGTAAATCCAGTTATGAGAGAAATCTACAGTGTGTAATTTGCTCATATTGACGAAGAAAGAAGCGGGACGGATTTGATGGATGTTATTTCCAGCTAGTGAAAGCTGCTTCAGAGACACCAGAGGTCTCAGATAGTCTCCTGAAAGAATTGAGTCATTTAACTTACACTCTGTAAGATTGAGGATCTGAAGGTCTGATAATCCATTAAATGCCCCTGGGTCCACCTGTAGGTCTGTGTTGTAAGCCAGATCTAGTTTGATCAGCTTGGACAGTCCATTAAAGGCATTCTTCCTCAAGACCAGTCTTCTTTCCTGTTGCTGGATCAAAAGGATTTGAAGCTCCTCCAAACCGGAGAAGGATTTCTCATGGATTTCACTGATGGAATTTAAACTCAGATCCAAATAAGTTATGTTAGGAGGTAAAACTGGCACCTCATACAGGTTTCTCAGGAAACAGAAGGCTTTATCATCTTTAATGAAGCACTTTGAAGTTGATTCTGCCACAAGAAAATATGTCCATATTTGAAGAAGTGGCAGAAGAAAACTCCGCCTGTCGGTCATGCTGAGACGCCTGCAAACAAACAATGATAATTGGGTTTTTGCACACATGCACATGCAGTAATACATACTCATCTCACCTTACCCTAGAGTAGAGCCGATACCAATAGATGGTCACATTCAGGACTGTAGAATTAGTTTAGATTTTCTTTATATAAAAATGGAGTTTAATATAAAATTAAAGTGTTTTCTTTACTTTTGTCACCTTTGGCAAAAGTTGGTAGACTGTATAAAAAAATCTACATTAAAATCTTTTAAATCCACGTTTAATTTACAACAAACCATAGAAAACAGATCAAATGTCAATTGATTTACTTTGAAATTCATTGCAAAAACACGATTGGACATAAACATCTGCATCTATAATCCTCTATCTAATAACAATGATGTTTTCCTTCTTACCGAATTTCCTCCCAACAGCTTGAAAACGTCTGAAAAAGTTGTTCTCTCCTCAGAAAGCTTGTGGGAAAAGCATTGCTACCGAGTCCTTATAAATACATCAGAAATGTAATCCTGGAAATTCCATCCAGAGACGTGACTACGCATGTGCTGGTTTTTCCATTTTTCTGTAGGACATGTTTACACTGCTTTCATAATCACTGAATGTTTCAGGGTCAAATCCCCTCCCCCAAAAATCCAGTGAGGCAAAACACCTTCTGGTCACATTCTGTATGTGAGGACAGGAAGCTTGTGTTATTGTGAATTGAGGGTTTCTGTTTGTTTTGTAGATTTATGTTATGTTCTTGAATTCTTTGAAAAGTGTTGCGTAACTCCAGCGTAACCACATCAGCGGCAAGACAGATAACAGCTACGCACGGAAACCCTGGTCTTTTTCACAAGTCAGATGTGAAGAATCAGTTCATCAAGAAGAGTCAAGATATTTAGCTCTCAAACATCTCACGCAATGGCGGCCGCTCAATAACAGATCGAATTGACTTAATGTTAACACGTTATTGGTTAAATATATATTGCAAATTAATAGCATGTTCTCCCCGTGCTTGTGTGGGTTTACTCCGGGTTCTCCTGTTTCCTCCTACAGTCCAAAAACATGTATGTTACATTGACTGGTGATTCTAAATTGCTCATAAGAGTGAGTGCAAGTGTGTGTGTGGCCCTGTGATGGACTGGTGACCTGTCCAGGATGTCCCCCTCCTGCATTTCAGCCTTTCAGAGATGGTTGGGATAGACTCCAGCAGATCCCTGTGAGCCTGAATTAGGGAATAAGCCGGTATAGAAGATGAATGAATGAATTAAAAAAATTGTGCTGTAATACAAAACTGTATTTTTTTCATATGTGTGTATGATGTGCTGGACAAACGAGTGTGTATGTCGGTCTGTAAACTTTTAAAGAGCATGTGATTTGACAAACGATTTTTTCAAGGGAATTGGTAGTTCAGTGGTTAAGGTGTTGAAACTGTTAATTGAAGAATCAAGGTTCGATTCCCAGAAACATGAATTTACCACCAATGGGACCTTGAGCAAGGCCCCCAACCCCTTATTGCTCAGCTATAAAAAAGAGCGATAAATGTAAGTTGCTCTGGATAAGGACGTCTGCTAAATACTGGAAATGAAAATGATTATATATTTAATATTGTTTTATACTTTGGCTCCTTCTAGTGGACGACATAGGTATTACAGCCTTCATCTTTAAATCTGATTGATATAAATGGCTGAATTATTTAAATGATTATTTTAATGAGTTAATCACTTCTAATAAACACACTTTAAACTCAGATTGATTAATTTATGCTATATTTATTGCATTCTTTATCAGTTGACATGAACATTAACATTTTTAATATTTTAGCTAGAAGTAATGTCATCTCATCATCACTGACTTCCTTCCTTTCTTCTTCTTCTCCCTTTGCCATCACTTTTATTGTTTTTATCTAATTATCATTGCTTATTAACCCATATTACATTTACTTTTTTGCTATTTGCTATACGTCCCTAGCCAGAGTGACTAATATTGTTAGTTTTGTTAGTTTACATTGTTAGTTTATCCAACAGCAGTTAAGGGTTAAGGTCCTTGCTTAGGAGACCAACAGTGGCAGCTTCTGGGAATTGAGCCCATGACCTTCTGATCAGCAGTCTACACTACTATACTAACCAAGCTACTACTGAGGTGCTATCAGCATCCCTGTAGGAAATATATGGTGTCTGCAACCTTTAAGCTTTAGGAATCAAATCCATGTAATCCATGTAATTTTCTCTATATAAGTTAGAGAAAATATAATAAGTATCTTCCCAGTTTAGGACATTGTTAATAGTCCCACACACACACACACATATATATATATACACACAACTGTATATTTTTATATATAATAGGTGTGAATATCAGTGTTGTGTGTGTGTGTTTTTTTACAGGATCTTTTCAATGCTGTGATGTAAACTAAATAGTTTAGTGACACAACATGTGGGACTATTGACGCAACACAACATGTGGGACTATTAACAATGTCCTAAGCTGGGAAGATACATATTGCACAAGTGTCACTAAACTATTTTAGTTTACATCACAGCATTGAAAAAATCCTGTAAAAAAAAAACACACACACAACACTGATTACACAGTCTTTCTGCTTACACAGTCGTCGGTCATATCCCATCCAAACCACACTGGAGGAAACAATCTGAACTGGGTCACCTGATACATGTGGTGTAATTATGGCCTGAAAGTCTCATATAGCCAGAGCTTTAGACTGAAAGCAGAAAATATGTTACATATTTCAATACATAAAATCCCAAATTATTTTAACTGATTCTTGTTTTGTAATCTATTATAATTTATTATCTAATTTTTACCATCAGAGTTTTAAAAAATATATTTTATTTTATTCTTTTCTGTTTGTTTTAAACAGACCGGAACTCAGTGACTGGGGTCATGCCGGAAGTTCTCTGCACGTGCGGGTTTTCGTCGCTGTCAGTCAATTTTTTTTTATAGCAAATGCGCGCTCGCGCAGAAGGGCTCGAGCTAGCTCAACCTATGTACATAGTTAGCGGCATCGCTATAACGGATTTAATTAATCTGAATGGAGAATTGATTAAATTTATATATACGTTAATATCAAAATAAATTAAAATAATAGCGGCGTCTACTCGCCCTGTCAACCGAGACCGTTATTTATTTAGTTTACTGTTTAAAGCCAGTGAAACGTGTGGAGGATTTACACCAATGCTAGCCGGAACCAATACAAACAACCTGCAAAAGCTAAGCTAGGCTGAGCTATCGGCTAACACGAAATTTACATTCTAACCGTTCAACGGAGTGTAAATTGGATGCTTATGTTTTAAATTAAATCAGGACGAATATTTTTTACCGGGTGTTGTGCCAATTTGTCACTAAAATTCTAACTGAAAAGGCAAAAAGGGCGTCTCCGCAAACGAAGCTGTGGAGGGGGGAGAAGTGGATAACATCTTCATCGGGCGGACGTCGCGCATCCTGCCGGCTTGCGGGTGAGTCTTTTCGCCTACGTGTTTCACGCAACACTGGGGGTTCTTCGAGGCCTGAAGCTCTGTATAGGGAGTGGACATTAAAGGAGGGAACACGGATTGATAGTTTTCTTTAATTATGTATTATTTCTTCAGAATGGCGGGTTGTATATTTAGTTTGTATTGTGTATAAATATAGATATAATGATATAATGTGTAAATATATAAAGTGGATTTTGTATCCTGTACTGAGCTTTAGGACACGGTTAGCTAACTAGCAGGACAGTTTAAGAAATAAAATATTACCGTGTTTTGGCTTAGTTATAACTATAAGCTAAATTATGTAATAAAGAAGTATTGATGTGTAATTAATTAATGACAAAACTAGCCTTTTTTTCATCTCCTGGAGAGCTGTTGATGTTAGTTGGCTTAGATTAATGCATTAAAGGTGTTTTATTATTTACTTGGAGGTTTTATTCTAACAGCTTGTAATATTTTGACCTTAGTATTAATATTTGGGGTCATGTGTCCATCAAACATTATAGTGTCTGCTTTATGTTTATTTTCTATAAAAAAAAGTCCATCGTTGCTACTCAAGTGACATGACTTTTAGACTTAAAGCAATGACGGCTATTAATGCAAATTCAACCAATCATACATTTTGTGCCACTGTCCAAATTTTATCCAATTACAGTAAGAATTTTATGCGAATTCGCCTAATTATTGTAAAGCCCCGCCCTAAAAGGGAAGGACTTCATCACCAAATGCACTTACTTGTTGTATTATTTTGTAGATATGTCTCTCATTTATTATCAAGAATCAGCATGTGAGAGTGTGTAAATCGTTTCCCAGTTGAGTTTTAGAAAATCTGCCGTAAATCAGTAATTCAAACCCACAACAATCACAAAAAGAGCCGCAAAATCCTGGAAGAACTAATAAAGATTTAATTGTGTGGAAAAGACTCTTTCTTTTGTGTTTTTTGCCACCAGAAAATAATAGTAAAACAAAGTAACGATTAATCCACAATCATTCATTCATTCAATCGTTCTTTTTCCTGTTTTACTTTCCTGTTTGGCATCCCAGCCGTTCCCAGAGTTCCTAATGAGACTGAAAATAAAACACACTCAAAAAAGCAAGTAAGGTGGAGAATCGATCTGTGAGTCAGGCGGCATTCTCAATTACAATCTCAGCATCTGTCCAAGTTTACATCAACTTTTATCGTTACAGATTTTCATCAGTTATGCATCGTTTGTGAGGATGTGAGGCGGTAAACTTAAAATAAAAACTCAACAAAACTCATGGCAGTTCTTTTACGTTTAATAAGGGCTATTTGTTTTAACACACCCACAAAAACAGGCCCTTTTCCTGAAGCAGTTCCTCTTCTGTGCTTTCAGACAGTTATATTTATCAGGAGGAAGTTTATGACACAGCTGTTCAATAGGGGAAAAAACTTTTTATAAAAGCACATGGACTTTTTATGGCGCTTTGTGTGATGTTTCAAGCGTTGAGCGGCACACGCCCCTGCTTTCCATTTGGGAGGACGACGTCTGGGCTGGTGACGTTTAAAAAAAAAAAAAAAAAGAGGCTGTCTGATTATTAGCGTGCCTTATTTTGGACATTTGTTATAACACAGAGGACATATGTTATACCACAACTCATTTGTCAAACTCAGAGTCTCCTTCCACAAAAGTTATATAAACGAAGGGGTGATTTAATCACTGATCATTTAAAGTTTTGTTGATCATAATTAATTGATGGTTTCATTACCATTCCAGAGTGGTGGAAAGTGAACGGAGGTTAGTTTGAGAGAGAGAGAGAGAGAGAGAGAGACACCTTTTAATTTGTTTGTGTTTTAATAACCACACTGAAAAGCGGAGAATAGAAAATAGAGGTGAGTTGCATTTGGTCCCGCCAACACAGATATTAATAAAATTGTTGGCTCAAATGGTTAAGGCACTGAGTTGTTGTTTGGGCGACCAGGAAGACCTGGGTTCAAACTCCACCACTGCCAGTCTGCCACTGTTGGGTCCTTTAGCCAGACCCTCAACCCTTTTGGGCTCCAGGGACGCTGTATCATATCTGACCCTGCGCTCTGACCCCAACTTTCTAAGGGGTATACGTACCAATAGTACCGAAATTAGCGACCTAATGAAACTGCAGTTTTTCCAGAACTGACAGGGGCACTGCTTCAGTCGGTCCTCAAAGGGTAAGGAAGTAGAGGAAAAAAACTTCTACAAGCACACAGACGAATTACACTTGGAAGATGGCAAAGGTTTGATTCTCAGCACCACCAAGTTACCACTGTTGGGCCCCTGAGTAACGCCCTTAACCCTCAATTGCTCAGTTGTATAAAAAAGATAATTGTAAGTTGCTCTAGATAAGAACATCTGCCAAATGCTGTAAATGTAAAATCTCTCTCTTTTTTTTACGCAGTATCAGTCAGAGCAGGATGTCTACCAAATGCAGGAGCAAAACCAGAAAACATTGAAACAGCCAACCAGCTTTTAAGTTTAACTATTTGTTTATTTTATTTAATTTCCCCATGCCAGTTAATTTAATTTTAGGCACAGTACTTGAAGGCTGAGTGCTGCTGTTCATCAGGAAGCCATGATTTTAAATGGATGGCCAATGCAGTGCTAAAATTGTGCCTTAAAAAGTTAACATGTTGCACACGTTTTGTAACGCTAAACTGTTTCATATTATTTATTATTTAAAGGCAAAGTCTTACTAATGCTGTGTTTTTCTAATGTTAAAAGATTCAAATAAACAAGTCAATATTTAAGTATTACTGTTATTTTTGTTGTCTTGGCATCGTGTAGTTTTATTGGTACGGACAACTGTATTTTTGTTATTGTGACATTCCTACAGTATACCGTTCCAAAATCTTTCTCTTTTTCTATGTCTCTAAACCAGTTCTAGTATTTGAAATTCTGGCTACCCTCAAAAAGCGAACTGAAAAGCGAACACACAGCTGCTCATGGCTGACATTCCCCCCCCCCCCGTGTTCTGAGCACAAACCTAACACACACTGATGGTTCTCATATCCGTTAATGATCACACCTAGCAAGCAAGTGTTTTGACGCCTTTGTGCAGACACCATTTCAGGGTAACAAAGTAGAAAAACCGTCGCTTTAATAAGATGTATTTCTACTTTAGGCAATAAGTTGAGGAGTGAATGTTGGCTTGTTCACACAGTCACAAAGAAAGATGAATTAAAAACACAGCCAGAGTTTTATCTTCCTTACATTTTTTTTTTTTTATTCAACTGAACAGTGAGGGTTTACGGCCTTGCTCATGATCCCAGCGGTTCTCAGATCCAATCCCGACCTCCACCATTTAGCACCATTACTCATCCAGCTAAATACTTCAACAGCATCTCTACTTGTGGTTCCACTTTTTTATAGGAAGGGTTTTATCAGATTATCTACTAAAGCATTACTGAGATCTGACCCTGATGTTAAGGAGGATCCAGTTCAACTCAGTGGTGTTTAGTAGAGTTGAATCAGAGTCAGGGCTCCGTACAGGACAGGGCATGTCTTCATAGAGTTCAGGGATTTTATGCACAGTCTCTCAGTTGGATGTGGATGTGCTGATGAGTTTCTGCAACATTTGGTTATATAGTTTTATGTACAAAGTACAAAGTTTGCATTCTGCCATTGGTTGTCATCAGGAGTCATTTTGCACTGAAATTCTGTCTATGATGTCACAAGAGGTATCGGCCTTTGGTATCAGTGTTTTTATGAGTCATGAATACATGAGCTCAGTATCGGGGCCATTAGTGATACCGGTATCGGTGCATCCCTATTGAATAATAAGAAACACTGTAAGCAATCCAAAAGCTAACAGTAACTCTACACCAAATAAAACTTTTTTTTGTGTGTACATGTTAAGCAGCAGTTTAACAGGACTGTAAATGTATCAACCCAGAATCTTTTGCACAGTTTTAGCAATCAGTGTAAATGTGTTTAAAAAATCTATTTTTCTCTCTCTGTCTCTGTCTCTCTCTCTGTCTCTGTCTTTGTTTGATTAACCGCTGTACAGAACAAAACAATCTAATACTGACTACAGTAGGAGAAAGGAAAAAATCGACTTCAGTCTTCCCGAACTTATGTTGGAAGCAAGCGGCACGTCATTTCCTGTTTTATTCACAACACAGACACGCAGATGAATAACACCGGAATCGACGTCATTCTATTTCAATGCAAATTAGGAAGGAAGGAGGGTCCAATTCAATTGACTGCTCCATCTCTGATGTTAGACAGGTTGAACTCTGACGGCTCTCAAGGGTTTTTATTTGGTAGAACGACGACAACAGCACCTTAGATTATAACAGTAACAGTTATTTATTAGCCAGTAAACATCTTAACATTTATTTATATGTAAATAATCAGCTACTGAGCTAAGGAACAGCTCCAAAACAAACATTCACAGCTGTTTATTCAATGCTCTCAAAATGCAGGCAATGTTTCTACATTACAGGCAAACGCTGTTCTTATGTATCATTTAACAGTTTGTCATATGTAAAGTCTCCTACACCAAAGTTGGCCGGTGGTAACCTTTGACTAGTTGAGAAAAAAAGAGGTAAAGTAAAGTTAAATGTTGTAAATGAATCTTTATGTATAGCGGCAGGGCACGTATATGATTCAACCTTTAGCTTTGACCCACGGCCTCTAATCAAGTTTGGATTTCTGTCATAAGAAAAATAATTGGCACCCGTTACCTCCTAGAAGCTTAGGACAAATTAAATTGGCATAAAGAAAAAAGACACATGATATATATTAACTTTTGTCTGTTTTTTTATACATTCAGATATTTTTGTCTGTTACTCATCCCATTTTCTAGTAGATTATATAATCTATGCTATTCTATTATTCCAATTTAATCATTATGATTGATTACTTTATCATTTATATACATTGATGTATTTTATCTAAAAGTCAAAAACTGAAATGTCCTATTATAAACTGGGTTAAAACACATCTCACTCTGTTCGTCTCTTTTTCTTTGCAGAGAGGAGCGATGGCTGAGGTCTCAGCCCTCACCCCTTCTCCTTCAGTGATGACGGATCAGTCAGTAGCTCCTCCTTCCTCCTCTCCCTCCCTCGCTGCAGAATCACCCAAACCCATCACTGTCCCAAAATCTGCTTTGTATGGAGACAGAGCCGCCATAGCCGCCGCCACGGCCGCCACCACGGTTAAAGTGACTTCGGTCCGTTTATCACACTCAGAAGAGGCGACTTTAGCACTTCCTGAACAGCTTTCTCCTGTTACAGCTGCTTCAGAAAGTGCTTGTCCTCCTGAAGAAGGGAAGGAAAGTTTCCCCACAACTTCAACTCAACCCAATGTCTCACCGGGAAAAGCAGCAGATCCTGAAGCGCCACAAAATCCATTGACTCAACCTAATCTCACCTCAAACTCCACATCCTCCTCACACACACCGCCTTTATCTCCTCCAGCTGTCCTCCCCTTCAGCTCAGATCAGTTACCAGACCTAAAATCAGATCTTCCTTCTCTTGTGGTTCACGGTTCGTCAGTGCCGGCCGGAGTACCGCCCTCTGCGCCTTCTGGCCCCGCCCTAGACACGATGAGCTATCTGGAGTCTGTGAGCATGATGTCGGGAACGCTGGAGTCTCTGTCGGGCATTGGTGAGGACGGAAGCTCGTTGGGCTCCGACTCAGAGCTCAACGGTCCGGTTCTGAGACGCACAGATAAATACGGCTTTCTCGGAGGAGCACAGTACAACGATGGCAAGTGGGTGGAACCTAAATATTAACAAACATAAAATAAAATATTAATGTTTTAATTCACGCCCCCATTATTTACATATTAGCTTTATGATTACTCATTTAATATGCCAAAGTATTAGTATTTTTACACGGTAAAAAAATTTATTAATTTATAATTTAAAATACTTTTTTTCTACAAGTAAATGTGGAATATTATTGTGAGTTTTCTCACAGCCTGCAGTGTGTTGTTCGGTTTAGATCAGTTATTTTCCAATAATTACCATGTTTATTTTGTGATTTATGTAAAAGAGAGTTACATCCGCATTTTAACAGTTTGTTGTACATTTAATGTTGTGGTATTCGAGAGAGAGAGAGATTTCTTCCTGTTTTCACTTATGGTTATTATAACATACAGGAATTGTCATTTACTCACCATCATCACCTCCTCTCTCTCTCTCTCTCTCTCTCTCTCTGTCTCTCTCTGTTTCAGCACTCCATTTAGTTTCCGCCAGTCCAAAACAAGGCGATAAAAACAATCCGTTCAGTTGATTATGTTTGACACATTTCTTTATGATCGATTATTCGTCATCGATTAATCAGGTCTTTCCTCTATTATAAAACTTAATAACCTGCTGTTTGACTCTGAGTTCCTCTCTTCTCTGTTAAATCTCTCAAATGCCTTTACTTTTAGTATACATTTGGTATAATAATAATATATCGTACAAATCAGGCCACAGCCTTTTTTTCTTTTCCCACCCCAGCGTGTCCTCTGGCAGTCATTAATGTCACTATAGCCACTGTAACAAAATATTGAAACAGGAGGAATTGGAGGCATTGTCTTGTTTTTTCCAATTTTAGTTACTGTATATCTCATTTCTCTCACTCCTTTGTCATGTCCTCACTGACACTTTGTTTACATTTGTACATCTTTTTTTTTTTTTTTAACGTCGTCTCTCTTTTAGTCTGCCTCAGTTCCATTTTAGACTGTCGCCCATTTTTGTTTATTTATTTTTTTGTGCGTATTTTCCAAAGTCCACTCTCTCTTTGTCTGTGTCCGTTTCTCTGCCTGTCCTTTTTGATATTACCCCCTCCCCATTATTTCTCTTCTCTCGGTGTGACTCATACGGTGCTGAGTGGTTCTTTGATTCAGTCCCTGCTCTCATCTTTCTCTCCCCTTTGCAGTCTACGCTCTGTCATGTACCCAACTGGAGACGTGTTCACGTATCTCTTCCTTTAAACCTTCTTCCTTTACTCTTATGTTTACTTTTTACTTCCTCCATCACACTCTTGCTCCAACATAAACCTGACCAAGTTGATATACACAATATGTCTAAATGTTTGTGTACACCATAACACTGTGGTTGTTGAACATCCAGTTCTTCCCAGTAGTGTTCGTTTGGGGTTGATTCAGAGTCAGAGAGGCATAGTCACTTTGGAACAGTGTTTGGGTCTCTTGGGGTCTATCTACACCTGGTTACTTCATACGTTATTTTCAAACGTAAGGGCGGAGGACAAGATTTAACAATCAATATTAATAAACTAACACTTATATATGCTATAAGCTAAGAGTTGGCATTACTTGCTAAAGTTGACGTTGAGGATACATGATAACAATATTGTGTATAATAATCATATAAATGCATGATAGGTCTCTTATCTTTATTATTATTGAATAATCTTCTGTGTCTCAGTGCGTCGGAGATCAGCTTAGAGGTGTCACGGCACCGAGAGATGAAGTGGTTGGACATGTTTAAGAACTGGGACAAGTGGATTGCCCGACGCTTCCCCAAGGTCGGTTTCACACCAACATTATGTGATGAGAGATGGCAGAACCAATCAGATTCTGTTGTTATTCAAAATTGGTTATTTTAGGACTGCTTCCTGTTTGTGAAATGATGTTTTTAATGGTTCTGTCTGTAATTTTGCTCTGTTTGTAGCTAGAATGTATAACATTTGCAATAAGATTTAGCAATATTTGTGTGTTTCGGACTGTGTGTGTAGGTGAAGCTGCGCTGTCGGAAGGGAATCCCGTCGTCTCTGAGATGTCGAGCCTGGCAGCTTCTCTCCAACAGTGAGGAGCTTTTAATGGCAAACGCCGGCAAGTTCGAGGTACAGCCATTTTAACGTTTCTTATGCAACTAGTTAGAACCCTGCACTGATATACAGCAATCTATAAATTAATCTATAAAAGTTATAGAAATCTGGTTCACAAAGCTTTAAAGTTTATTTAAATCTATTTTAATTTATATAATATTGGTTAAATATGTGGTCACCCAATGGTGAGCAAATGCAGATTCTGGAATGTTTGGCTTTTTGATAAAGTATAGAAAGTGGGAAAGTGGTAGCGCAGTGGTTAATGTGTTGAACTGCTAAACACTGCTGGGCCCCTGCACAAGACCCCTTAAGCCCCAGTTGCTCAGTATCATAAATAAATAAATAAATATAAGTTGCTTTGGATAAATGCATCTGCCATAAATGTATAAGCGTTTCAGAAAGATTTTCTTCTAATTTACAGACATTTCATAAAACATTAGATCATAAATATTATAAAAAGTTATGGAATTTTCTTGGCAAAATGTACCCTAACCAACGCTCTTTATATGATGTCAGACGCACAAAAAATTAAGGATTTTTACTTTAAACTTTTTTGAATTGTTTTCTTAAGACTTATTTTTTTCCCCCTTTGTGTAGGAACTGGAGAGACAGCCGGGAGACCCAAAGTGGCTGGATATCATCGAGAAGGACCTACACAGACAGTTTCCTTTCCATGAGATGTTCGCTGCTCGAGGAGGCCACGGGTAAATAACACTCTGCGGCCCATGAACCGTGTGTGTGTGTGTGTGTGTGCGCACTGTTCAGTAGGAATTGTTTAGATCCTGTAAATGTTTTTCATGGCGCTCTAGAAATTGCCCAAAGCTTGAGATTTTCTGTTAACGTAAAAAAATAAAGTATAATCAAGGCTGGAGGTTTAGAGGGACGTAGACAGATACAGCAGTGCATAAGCATGGAGACATGGCTAGCCTTATACACACAGAGACAGATATACGGGTACAGGAACAGAGCTAGAGAAACTGGGATGAAGACAGACGGAGGGAGGGAGGAAGTGGGAGAGAGCGAGAGATAGAGAGACATGGATACAGAGTTACTGATAAACGGAGACAGAAACATGCAGAGATGAATGAGAAAAACAGAAAACAGGCAGACTCGGACAACTGAGTCTGTAACTTGCTAAAGGGACAGCCAGACATGTCCAAAACTGCTTTTGGACATACAGTGATAGAAACACAAACAGATGTGTAAATGGGTGCTTAGATACACAGAGGCAGGCGGGTAGAGATTGACACACGTATAAGAAGATGGTTGGATGAGTAGCGTGACAGACGCAGACAGAATCTTTAGATCTCTATCTAAATCCTTTTTTTTTTTTTTTTTTTTTTTCCTGTTTTTGTTTAATTTGGTTTGGTAAAAATGAGAAGTACCACAAAGGTTCTCGATGACTGATACTAATATAGTTAAAGTTAAACATTATGAAACCTCTCGTGTATATATATGTGTGTGTGTGTGTATGTATATATATATGTGTATGTATGTGTGTGTGTGTGTTCAGGAGTAATATGATATATATATATATGATATATATATAGGTATATATATATATATATATATATATATATATATATATATATATATAGATATATATATATATATATATATATATATATATATATAGATATGGTATGTGTATGTATGTATGTGTATGATATTATATATATCTATTATATATATCTATATGATATAATATGTATGTGTTGTATGTGTATATATGTATATAATACGCTATATGTGTAATATATATATATCGGTATATTTGGTGTATATATATGATATATATATGTATATATATATATATATATATTATATATATTTATACTATATATTATATATATATATATATATATATGGGTATATATATATATATATATATATATATATATATATACATATAGATATATGTGTGTGTGTGTGTGTGTGTGTGTTTTCAGTCAGCAGGATCTGTACCGTATACTGAAGGCCTATACCGTCTATCGGCCGGATGAAGGCTACTGTCAAGCTCAGGCTCCTGTGGCTGCGGTCCTGCTGATGCACATGCCTGCAGAGGTGTGTGAGTGAGCGTGTGTGTGTTCGGTTACTTTGTTGTGGTGTTTACACTAAAGGGAAGAGAATTTAGTGCAAGTTCCTTTTACAAAGCAGACATTTTTATTGAATAATGAATAATAGTTGCAGAACATTTTTGTCATTTGATCTCGCATGACCTAATGTAAGGACCTGCAATAGCGCCGTTTACCCAGTGTAGCGCTGTAGCACACGTCATTCAGTGCTTATGTACTTGTACTTATAATAACTGGTGTCTGTGTCACTTTAAGTTAGAATTATTGTGATGTGTTTGTTTGTTTTGTTTTTTTCCCCAGCAAGCATTTTGGTGTCTGGTGCAAATTTGTGAGAAATACTTGCCCGGCTATTACAGCGCTGGACTGGTGAGGAATTATTTAGCTCTAATCAATTCTATAGTTTTAATTCAGTATTCATATTATTTAATTTGGCAAGACTTGGTCCCATTTCAGGTATTATTGTCAAATGTTAAATTATTACGCACATATAAAGAATGATTATTTCTCTTTTATTCCAGGAAGCTATCCAGCTTGACGGGGAGATTTTCTTCTCTCTGCTGAGGCGTGTTTGCCCCATGGCTTACCGTCATCTGAAGAAGTTTAAGATCGACCCCATCCTGTACATGACAGAGTGGTTTCATGTGCATCTTCTCACGCACCTTACCGTGGTCCTGCGTGCTGCGCGTCTGGGACATGTTCTTCTGCGAAGGTAAGATGCGCAAAATAATCTACGGGATACACACTACGATATATACTACGCATCCACATCGTGTCTGTCAGATGTCCACGTGTAGAGTAAGGCTAAGCCCGCACTTGCACCTTTGTGCCCCTTTGTTTGCATATTCCTGCTCATGGGTGTAAGTGTAGGGTGTCAAAATTCTCTGGTGTGCTGTTCCGGCCTGCCTACTCGTAGTGCCTTAGACCATTTGCAGAATTTTTAAGGTGGTCATACAACTATATGATCATTGATATATGTTATTGTTGAGAGATTTTTGTCGGTGTATATGAGTATGAAGAGTGTGTGTGTGTGCACGCATATAGGAGTGAAGATCGTCTTCCGTGTGGGTTTGGTCTTACTGAAGCAGATGCTGGGTTCTGTGGATAAACTGCGGGAGCTGCAGGGAATGTATGAGACCATGGAGCGCCTGAGAAACATCTCTCCAGAAAGCATTAAAGAGGAACTACTGGTTCATGAGGTCACTACACACACACACACAAACACACACACACACACACGCATACGGAGTAAAAGAAAGTAAAAAAGATAAGAAGTTTTAATACTAAGCTGTCCTCTTAAGACCAGATATGGCTATATCAGATCACATAGATCTCAATCTTGACACTATTACCCAGAATAAATTTATATATTATAGAAATTTCCTTTATAAACTGTTTTTACATTTGATCTGAAATAGCCACTGAAGCTGATATGGCAATAAACTCAATATAAATACAGTATAAACACAAACTTTCTTTCTCCTCTTTCTGCAGGTTACTGCTCTCCCAGTCACAGAGGCTTTGATCGAAAGGGAGTGCACCATCCAGGTTAAAAAATGGCGCGAGTCTCGCGGTGCCCTGACCCACCAGCCGGCCCGCAGGCTACACGGCACACGAGACATCCACGAGCAAAAGCGCCGGGCCGCCGCCATCAGCTCTGGTGGAAGTCTGTCCTTCCTAGGCAGCTCCATGTCCTCTCCGCCGCCCGGCCCCCTGCGCTCCTCATCCAGCCTCCTCTCTCTTCCTGGCTTTCGCAAATCCAAAAATCCATTTTCTTACAGTAAAAAAAGCTCATTTTCTGGGCCTTTTGGTCCGGAAACGCAGGCATTTGGAGGCGGGACTCCTACAATGATAGCATCTTCATCTGGGGCAGTACGCCCACCCGTTTCCACAGCGGCCCCACTAATTGGTGGAGGTGCAGGAGGGCACAAGCCTAGTCCTTTAGCCACAAAGCCCCCAACATCACCCAAATCTCCAGTGGAAATTTCTCGCCCAGAATTAAAATTAGAGTCACAATCTAACCCAACATCAGTGCTGAAACCAGAACCAACATCAGCACCAATGGAATCTGAACCAGGACCAACATCAGTTCTAAATCCTGAACCAGACCCAACATCGGCATTAAATTCTGAACCAACGTCAGTGCTGAAACCAAAACCAACATCAGTTCCGAAACCCGAACCAAAACCAACATCATTGCTGAAACCTGAACCAGAACCAACATCAGCGTCACAGGAATTTGGTCCAGTATCTGAATCAACATTAGCACCAAAATCAGGACCTGCAACAGTGTCAGTCTCTGGACCAGAAACTGTACCACCATCCACATCAGAACCAGCCTCAGGGGGAAAAACCAGCACGCAAACTGCACGTCCTTCAATCCCGAACCAACTCCAGCCCCCTAGAGTCGTCTCGGAACAAGTTACACCCACAATCCCGTCTCCTACAGCCAACAACATGCCTCTGCCTCCCTGCGAGGAGGAGGGCAAAAAGAAGAAGAGGAGCAAGGACGAGAAAAAAAAAGAGAAGGAAGAGGAGAAGCAGAAAGCTCGAGAGAAGAAAGCGGATAAGGAAAAGGCGAAGAAGGAAAAGGAGAGGTCTGAGAAAGAGAAGAAAAGGGAGAAAGGGAGCAAAAAGAAGGACAAAGCCACAAGCGCTGAGGCAGAGGAAAAGAATGGAGGTGCGATGGCCAAAAAGGTGGCCTAGTTTTTTAAATGACGAATAGAGCACAAAGGGGGAAAGAGATGTCTTTTTTTTTTTTTTTTTTTTTTTTTTTTTTTTTTTTGTCTTAAAGAGACCTGACCCACAATTTATGACTCTCTTCTTTACACTTACCTCCATTTAGAAGAGAGATTCTAATACTGTCAGTGTGTAAATAGATCGATAGGCCATTATTTAGCGAGACCATTAATCCGTACCCTCCTCCCTCTAAATCAGGCAGTGAACCTCCCTCGTCATAGATTAAACAAAGAGCCTGTATTTATTAACGTGTTTGTTAGCGTGTGCTTGTGCTTGTTTACATGTTTGTGTAGTAATGTTGTGTCGCTGTCCAGTGTTTCTGACTTGACCTGTAGTCGCTCTTTCTTTCGCCTTTCTGAAAAGATCGAGACCGAACTGAATCTCTGCGGTCTGTTAGAAACGGTACTGTAGTCAGAATAGCGTGACTTCCTGCCCCACTGATAATCTTTGGCTGTCTATTTAATCTTAAATATCTTAATCACCACTCGCTTTCTGTCTATTTCTCAACCATCAAGGCTGTGCGATATGACAAGTTTCAGATCAGCAAACGTAAAAAAATATACAATAAGTTTACAGAACGTCTAGAAAAGAAATAAATAAATAAATAGATAGAAGGGTGTCATAAAAGCCCCAATTCCTGGATGTCGAGTTGTACATTATCTTACTACGTTTCACCTCCTGAAGAAAAAAAAAGATACAATTGAGCCAAAAATGGTGTCCCGGATGTTTATTCGGTTCTTGGATTGGATTTTAGATATGCTATTAATTAATTATTTAAAAAGCACAAAATACTATTGTGTATAAAAATTAAAGTAATTTTTTGTTTAAAAAGAAATGAAATTAAATGAATAATAATATAATTGAACACATAACATAACTTGTACGAGTTGTAATTTGGAAAATATGAAAGATATAAATGTGCTGTAAAATAGTTATTTACAAGATCTAATATTATCTCACATCGCTCAGCCTTTCACTCTGTTATAGTCTGTCACAGTTTTTAAACATTTATTTCTTGTTTTTAAATGTAATTCCATCACTTTTGTGCTTCCTTTCTTATCTCTCTTTTTCTATCTCTTTCTTTCCTTTTCATGTACCTTTATCTGGCTTTAATGAACCTGATTCCACTGCCCCCTAACCCCCACCCACCACCTACCCCACTAAAGCGTGAACTGGAATCTCTCTTTTCTATCGGGGAGAACTAAAGGTCTGGACTGTACTGTCAGTTAACCCTGACCGCAGACGCCTATTTATTTGCTCATCAATGAAGGAATTAGTCTGTTTGCACTGAAACCTTTATCATTATTATTATTTTTTTTTTTTTATTTTTTTTTATTATTATAATTCGTTTTTTTTTTGTCCTGAAAGCACCATTATATTAGATTATTTTTTTTCTTCTAAGTAACGTTAATGTCCCGGCTAAATCGCATCTATGTACAGTTTGTTAATTTAACTAGATGAACAATTATATAATGTATTATTCCAGTTCTTTATCCGTGCGATAGATTGTATTATGGTTGGGTTTTTTTCTATGCAAGAATCCAGGGGGCCTGTGTGACTGGAAGTTTAAAGACTTTTAAAAGAAATTGAGGGTGACACACACACACACAGACACCCCAACCCTCAACCTATTGGAGAACAAAACCAAGCAGTAATTTACTGTTTTTATTTTATTTATTTATTTTTTTTTTTAGTCATACAAGTCACAAAAGTTGCAGTCTCACTGGACTGTTTGCTACAAAGGCTAATGAAGCTAACAAGTAACCGATCTCGCAAAAATGAGAAAAATTTCAGCATTAAATATGTTCCTTTTAAATAAAGTGTTGTTAAGTAGCGAGGAGAACCAATCATCAAAAACAGGTTTTAGGGGGCGTGGCCAAGAAACAAATCAGACCATGCAGTGTTTATAGTGTCTTTGCGTTCAAGAGCATTTTATTTGTCTCGACTGCATGAAAGTGACTAAGTTGTTATGGTTTCAGCGAAAGTGTAAGATTTTGTCGATCAAACGAAGCCAAATGACAGATTTGTAGTATCGCACAAACTGAAATAAACCCTGCATGTGATGCACAAAGTGTTTAAAACTAGTTCCTAATGCAGAGTTATAGAGACAAATAACACTTTCCTTTATTATAGCAGTGTTTATTATATGTTGTGTTAAACCAAACTAAAAGCTGTCGCTTTCGCCCTCCGATTTGGACAATAAAGTAAAAAGAAAAAGAGTTTTAGTGAAACCCGTCTTCTGTTCCTTGTTATTGACGTCTGCTTTGTAGCAAACAAGTCAAAAGTTTGACTTTCTGATTTTTTTGTTTTGTTTAAATCCTTTTTATACGTTGTGTTTTTTGAGTTTGAGGTTGGCGTCTGTACTGGAGAACTTTAAATATTATGGGATTTGTTTTATTTTTATTTTTTTTGCATCATCTCGATGAACACTGCTAATCGTTTTAGACAGCAGATGTTTCTAAACCGGCACCAGGCCGCCATGCACGCCGCAGTATTACGCAACAAAAACTGATCAGCACTTTGCAAACCGGACTGTACCATCTGGGAGTATCTGAGAAGGTTAATGTGGTGATGTTTAGGATGCCATGGTCTGTTTTTACTCATGGTCTTGTTCTGTGGTGCTGCGTGTTGTTGCTTTTGTTTCTTCCTCACCTCCAGGTGGTGCCATATTATTTAGTTTTTGTATTTTATTTTTACTCTAAACTGTATTTCACCTGCACCGATTATGGCGGCTGTGTTCCGCTACCGTTTACAACACAACTTATCACTTAACAGGTGTCGTAACAACACCGCCGTCATTTATATTAGAAGAGCTTTCGAGTGCCCACTTCGGGAACGCAATTTACCCATAATGCATTGCTACAGATAAGGAAAATTTGCTGAACTGTCAACAAAAGCAATAAGACATTGATAAATGTTGTTTGCATAAATCTTGTAAAAGGGTCTGTTAGGGCGTTTCTATAAACCGTATCGAAACACAACACTCGTCTATGCAAAGCCTGAACCTTAGAGACTGACCCCTGTGAGGGGCAGGTCTCATCTCTCTGAGGGGAAAACTAAAAGTTTAACAGTAAACAATGCCTGGTTTGGCCACTAGAGGGAGCAGAGCAACAGACTCTGACCAGGTTAAGTAAAGATTGTCTGACTAAATATGCAAAAAAAAAAAAAAGGTTTTAACTCTAGTTTTTTTTCGGTCTGATTATTGTGGCATTAAAAAAATGAGTGTTTTAGCGGCAATGCATTTTCACTTCAGCGTTAAAAATAGTTCAGTAATTCAACATCTCCTTTCTGTATCGCAGACACATAATGCACAAACAAAATGTTAAAAAACTACTGATTTTTAAACAGGTGATGCTTACATATATGATGTTCAAACACCTAGACGCAAACTACCTTAAAGAAAAGACTTCTAAATGAGACACATCTGTTTAAAGCTCCGCCCATTCAGACCTGCCCAATAAAATAAAATAAAGGGGATTATTAAAAGCGTCCGTGATAAAAAGTAATCCACTACGTCCTGAATGTCCAGGTTATGTTAATGATGTTGAGTCCCAATTGGCACATGAGCAGTGTTCGCACTTACAGAGTAAAAACATATACGTATACAAAATGTGTGTGTGTATACACACACACACACAAACACCCCACTGATCAGTCATTTGGTCATTGTTTCTTTGTTCTGTTTCCGTTTATTGTTTATTTTAACCCCCTTTTTTTTTTTTTTTTTTTTTTTTTTTTGACTAGTTGTCTTTAATCTCATCTCGTCATGTGTGTTTTGTTTTTCTCCAAACCTTGAAAATAAAATCTTAGCTCGTCATTCCTTAACTACAGAAGAGGAAAACTGTACACAGTGTATTTAATTAATCATTGCGATAACGATAATAGTTGTGATGATAATAAACCGTAATATATTAAAACTCTGACTCTGTGTCTGCGTTTTGGTTTACGGTTTTCTTTGAAGAACTAAAGAAGCCCAAAACTCGCAAGTTTAAACTGGATTTAAACCCACCAAACTTCCATTTAGGCCTCCAAATTTAAGTAAACTGGTGTTCCAGTTTACTGCAAAAAATAATAATTAAGATGCTGCAATAATTAATGAATTAATTGGTTTGGTGATGCGTTTAATTTGCTTAAACTTCTGAACTTCCATTGATTTTGTGTGTTAATGTTCTTTATGTAAAAATGTAAGCCGTGTTGGGCTGCTGATCAGAAGGTTGTAGGTTCTAGTCCCAGAACCACCAAGCTGCCACTGCTGGGCCCTTAAGCAAGGCCCTTAATACTTAACTGCTTAGATGTTTTAATTAGATAAATGTATGTTGTCTGGAAAAATGGTTTCTGTCAAATGCTAGAAATGTTAAAATATATATAAAGGAGTTTTTTTGATTGGGCGGGACAAACAGTTTAAAAGCATCTGATTGGTCACAAATTAATTGAGTCATTTGTAAGAAAATATAGAGTTTGTTGTTTTGTGTTAAAAATGAGGTAACAAACCCTTTATTCTTTTTCTCTCACACACACACACACACTCTCACTCTCTCGTCTTTCTCTCATCTTGCACTCAGGATGGACAGACGCAGGCGTACAAAAGATAAGGTCGCTTTATTCACAGTTTCTCTCTTTTTATTGCTTACAGAGGTGTTGATAACAGAGCGAAGCACGAGGAAAGCAAGGGGTGGTGAAAAGACGAGGGGAGAGAGCGAGAGAAGAAGGGAATGGTTTCTTTCTGTCACCTCTCTCCACTCCTCTACTGTCTCGACTTTCTCTTCTCTCTCTCTTTTTCTCTCTGTCGCTCACTTTAAACCCCCCCCCCCCCTTTTTTTTTTTTTTTTTTTTTTTTTTTTTTGGATGGAGTAATCTGGAAAACAAGATTGACTTTTCTATTTTAGAAGGAAATCCCTCCATTTTACCCACCCAAGGAAAAAAGAAGAAGAAAAAAAAGTGTTGTACAATTCAGCTGTTGCAGCGAGAGACGAGAGGTGCTGAGTAAAAGAGGAGAAGAGCGTAGGAAGAGTGACAGAAAAAGAGAGATTGAGACGATGAGAAAATAAGATTTTATTGCCCCCCTTTTTTTCCCCCACGCAGACGCCACAGACACGGATTTCCTGCGCTGGTATTTTTTACTAAACGAGTCTTTCGGAGGAGTGCATGGACGAGAAGAAGTGCTCGAGAGTTACAAAAAGAAAGGAAGCAAGAAAAGGAGGGATACAGGACGGGCGGAGAGGTTGTGAGGGACACGCGTTCATCTCTTCTTCTTTCTTTTCTCAGGCTGTCTTACTCTTCCTTCTCCTCGCCGTGTGTGATGACGTAGCAGATGTTCTTGTAGTCGACGTTACCGGCCACATCTGGGGGGAAGGCGGCCCACAGGTTCTTCATCTGAGAGATGCAAAGAAAGGATCAACAACAGGAAGTGACTTGGATTATTATATAATAATGATAATATCTGTATTTAAAGTGTTTTGTTTTTGCAACAGTATGAAACAAGTGGGGTTTTTTTGGATCAGGAAAATCTGGAGTCGGATTCGAACTCTGGTCTTCCGGAACACTGAGACCGGAACACTTTTCTTTTTAAAAAATATCTTTTTATTATTATAAAACATCAGGTGGTTTTATAATAATTTTCGATTTATCTGTTTTTAATCACTTTTTATTGGTTCTCGCATGTCTCTCAACCCCTAATTGCTCAGTTTTATATAAAGGAGATACATGGACATCTGACAAATGCTGTTTATGTAAATGTATTTTTTAATTTATTTTAAGGCTGTTAGTAATAAATAATCAATTATTTGACTTAACCGCGATCGTTGAATCCAACCGCAATTCTTGCACACTTTTATTATCCACAAGGGGGAGCTGTAGTATTTAAGGCACCCTACTTTCAACCAGAGTGAGTTGTACCGGATCGGTTAAATTAGCATTAGTAGTTGCATTAGACACCGTGAAATCCCAGAGCGACTGAACCCGGTTTTATTTTCTAATTCAGAATTTCTAATACTGAAACACACACAGGTTCTCTTGTTCTGCTCTCTTTTTGTGTGGAAACATCGAATGGCGTTGGTGAAATCGAATGACTCATTCTATTAATTATCGATCATCAATTAATCATTCGTATCACTAGGGTTACTATTGGAATAAATGATGTTTTAAGCTCACCTCCTCTGCGGAGAACCTGTCGCACTGAGTGGTCAGAAGCTCCTCCAGGCTGCACACAAAATCAAAAGGAGTTTTTATTAGTCATCATAACTGTTAAATAAGTAACTGTTATTTATAATATCGAAGTACATCAGCTGTGCACTTACAACGTCTTCTTAATGGTTCCTGTACCCTCGGGGTCCAGGATTTTGAAAGCAGACACGATGACGTCCTCGGGATCAGCACCTGTAAATGCAGGACAAATCCACAGTTGTATGTGTGTCCTGTTTACCAAGAGTGTGTACACCTGAATAAGTGTGTCTGTGTGTCTCACCCTTCAGCTTCTCTCCGAACATGGTGAGGAAGACGGTGAAGTTGATGGGGCCGCTGGCCTCCTTGATCATGGCTTCCAGCTCCTCATTCTTCACGTTCAGCTGACCTGAAGTTAGACAGACAGACAGATGTTAGTAAACACTGAGCGACTCTTAACATATCTATCTTATAATCTATCCATCCATACATCTATCTGTTTATCTGTCTGTCTATCTATCTTAAACTCTATATACATTTGTCTGTCAGGTCTTTTTTTCTGCCTGGGTATAAGCTATGCCTTGTTTGCTCTGTCTGTCTACTTATAGCTGTCTTTCTGTCTGCCTGCCTAGAGTAAGTCTATGGCCTAATGTAGCTGTCTATCTGATCACCTACTTATCTGCCTATATGCCCAGAGTTAATCTACAGTTTTAACATTGTCTTTTCGCTTATCTCTCTATCTATGTGTGTCTTTTTGTCTGTCTGCTCATCTACTCACCTGTCTTTCTGCCTGGAATTAGCCTATAGTCTAATTAGTCAGTCTGTCTCTGTGCTTTTTTCCCCCCTCAGGTTATTGTATGGCAACACACTAACATACATCGCTCTGTGTGTCTATCCACCCAACAGTCTTGATGCATTCTTACCCATTGAGGCCAACACGTCCCTCAGGTCGTCCTTGCTGATGATGCCGTCCCTGTTCTGGTCAATGATTGTGAAAGCCTGGCAAAGTTAAAGGCGGAGACGAGTTTTTATTATTTTCTGATCTATAATTTGACATGAATAAAAGTGTGTGACTTTAAATCTGCCCCAGTGTGTTAAGTGTTATTTTAATAATAGCCTCTCTGTCCTTATGTCCTTTTAGATTCTTACGAAACCCAAGAGGACCTTCAGGAACTCAAAAAAACAGCTGCACACCCTTCCTTCATGTCCCTCTCTCTCACACACACACACACACACACACTTCTGTTTCTCTGTCAGCAAAATGTAGCAAGTCGGATCTTGAAGTAATGTCAGGCATCTCCTCAGTACTAATGGTATCACACACACACACACTGAGCTACCATATTTAGCTTTTACATTAGACACACACACACACAATCCATGTTTCTAGATTTAAGCTTAAAAGCGAGCAAAACTCACACACACACACACACTTTAAGCTCTTCAGCTAATTAATAACTTAAGCTTAAATTTAGCGGTTGATACTCGGCACAATAACGAAAGAAAGTGACCCAGAAACATGACCCGTTACTGAAACATCAACATTTACCTCAGAAAAGTTAATTAAATGCCCCAAAAAGGCTTCAAACCACCACTATTACACTCTAGTTTTCAAGTTTTTCAGCTAGTATTCAGTGCTAACTGTAACTGCAGTATTATTTTAATCTTTTTTTAGTAGTAATTTGCTAACACATCTGAGGTAAGTGTTGGTTTATGACTTTATTCATTTTGCTGTCAATATCCACAGTTAGCTACAGTAGCTAAATGATTAGCCTCGAACATTAGCTAGGTTCAGTTATGCAGTTGTGCTTCATGCTATTTTTTTTTAGGTGACACGTTCACCTCAGTAAAAGCTAATTGATGTCAAACTGTTGTGGGACATTTCCAAGCTAACGTTTCTTTCTTTCTTTCTGTGTGTGTGTGTGTGTGTGTGTTTCATTATAACCTGCTGCTCAAAGAACAGCTGAGTGTCAGAGAATTTCCACTAATGACATTCCTGTGTTTATTAACATTAGAGAGAGTCATTTGATCTTGTGTGTGTGTGTGTGTGTGTGTGTGTGTGTGTGTGTGTGTTGGGGGGGCAATAATTCCATCCTTATTAATGCTACAGAAATGTTGGCTAAAGATAGACGCTACTTGTCTTTCCTTTTCAAGAGAAATATGTTCTGACACACAAGTGGCTAATTTATGAATGCGACTCTGGTTAACACTGACACACACACACACATACACACACTGCTTAAGGTTCCTTCATATATAATGTTTGTGTGTGTGGGTCTGGCACCTCTTTGTACTCCTGGATCTGGCTCTGCTCAAACATGGAGAACACATTGGAGGATCCCTCTCCTCCTCCTGCCCTCCTCTTGGCCTTCTTGGGTGCCTGCGGGTGGACGTGTCTCAGGTTTAATACAGAGATTAAACATTTTCTCACAAAGCAACACCAAATTTTACAAATCTGCATCATTATACGCAAAAACACACAACTGTCTATTCGTCTGTCTGTTTATCTATCTATCTATAGACATCTTTCTTTAGATGTGTGTTTATCCGCATGTCCATCAGTCTATCAATCTGGAACAACAAATTTTACAAATCTTCATCATGATACACAAAAACATTTCTGTTCTATCCATCAGACGGTCTCTCAAATTTTTCTTAAATCTCATAAATCCTGAGCTGGTTTATTAAAAAATATAAACAAATATTTTCTACAAATGCCTTGCATATATGTAGTGTTTATATATACATATTTTTCACCTTTTTTATTTAACACTTTATTATTTTATCATTTTAATGACTTATTTAGTTATTAGAATAAAATTAGGACATAAAAACAGGTGTCAATATTTGAAAGAACCTTTATCACTAGAAACACCTATTTCCTGTTTATTGGACAACTATTTCCTGCAGTTATTAACACACACTTCCTGATCGCTTGTTCCTACATAAAAGTCCACAGGTGCTGTTTACTTAGAGGTTTTCTCAAAGTCACAGCTGTGGTTCTATCGGTCCAATTATGCATCTTAATTGAGTTTCTAAACATACACACTATTAATTAACATACACACAATTAATTAACATACACACACAATCTGGATTAACCTGTAATTAAAGCAGGATATGGTGTAAAGATTATTGTCCTGAAAGCTAGGTAGAAATGGTTAATTTACTAAAATAATGTTTAGTTTAATTTTGCCTAAATTTAATGTCCTTCCGTTCAGGTAAAACTCACGCAAAAATAAAACGTTCTGATGAGCTTTAGCGTCCGTCGCTTGAACCGTCACCATTACAGTATTTTTTTTTCCTACATAAGCCTCAAAATATCATTTTGACTGTTTTTTTTTTCTATTAAAACTGTCCTGTTCCGATTTGGTTCGAGGTGTACATCCCTGTGTACGATAAAATCCAAGAATCCGAAAAAAAAAACACCTGACGAGAGCTTTGAGGATGCTTCCAAACGCGTTCTTACTCACCATGTTGAGACGGTGTGTATGTGAAGGTTAAGAAGCTCAAAGAAGAGAAGACTGTGTGAAGCCGCGTCTGGGCCTCGTCCCCCAGGGGGCTTATATACCTCCCAGCCTTCTCTAATTATAGCCCTGGCCTTAAGTTTGGCTTGATGCTGAGAAGATAGACTAAATGGATGGAGGGACAAGATTTGGGGAGGGGGTGATGAAGGAGCAGAAGTAGGGATGCTATCGCCTTACGTGCGCTTCAAAATAGCCACCAGTCTTGGAATGGGGGCCGAATCCGATACTCTGATACAGAGTGGACTAATATGGCTATGACAGAAATGACCCAGTGTCCCTGTCCGCCCGTGCGTCCCGCCGTCCCCCAGCCTTTCCTTTACCTCTTCGTTAGTGTAATCCTTCGCCTGTATTTTTGGTCGGGGGAAATTTCACGTTGCATTTCAGTGATGTGACGTTTTATATCTTCAGCACTTTGGGTTTATATTTTCACTCCCTGAATGTGCTGTGTGCTGCGTTTATATATATCATTAAATCTATATTACACATACTATCATACAAGCTCTGAGATACTCTATGTGGTTATATGAAGATATATACATATAAGTAATATTTTAATATCCATCTTACTAAAATTTGTTAATAGAATTCGAATGGATGACATGAAAGAATAAGAAAATGTCCATTACAAATGGTAATGACTCTGACTGGGTATAATAAGGCTCTAAATGTGGATCTTTAATTCTTTAGATTAAACTACTCACATTGTTTTGCTGTCTGTTGAGTGATTCTTTCATTACGCTTTTATTTTAATCCAAGATTGAGAATTATATTCGTTAGGATATGAGTGACTAGGATAATTTTAGGATAATTGTCTGTGCAGGTGCTTGAAGGTACAGTTGAGATTACGCAAACGTTACCTGTGTCTTTTTACCTGCAGCTTTTTCACTTTAAATAATGTGGATAAAAACCTGAGTAGATTAAACATAGCATATAAATAAAACATAGTTATAAATATCAGCACTTATTAATATCAGCACTTATTAATATAGTAATGTACATCAGCTAATAAATATAGGGACCATAGATTTGTCCGCTTCATCTACCGAATTCGTTGCAAACCTGTACCTCACAGTGTCTCGTACTTTTTTTTTTTATTATTTAAAGATACAATTTTATACATAAAAGTGTGACAAATGTGACACTTCAGGAAAAGAAAAGGATATTTTTATCAAATGTGTATAAGAAAAATAACTGGGACTGTTTAGGGAAATTTCTACATGCATCCAATTCTGACGCCATCATAATTAACACTTTATTTTAAAATAAAATAAAAAATCTAAAAAATGTAAAAATTAATTCAATGCAGAATGCAATCCATCCCCTGGGAATAATATCTGAGTTACTTCTTAAGTGTGTCCTGATCAAAAATAGGTTTAATGCTGTTCCCAGGATAGAGACACAGATAAAGATCCCTCCTATGGCTGTGTCCATATACAGGGTCTCCTTTCTCTTTCTCTCTCTCTCTCTCTCTCTCTCACACACACTTTCTTTCTCAGAGTGAAAGTTGATCTGTAGTGGTGAAGCTACCCACAGCTGTGTGTGCCAACAAGGATTAGCCGAGTGAACTGAGGAAACATGGGGGAAACTGCAGGAGTTCCTCAGGGGTGTGTTTTAGGCGACTTGGAGTTTGCAGGCGTATCTGAAGCAGCTGAGAGGCACCTAAAATAGCAAAACAAACTGCTTGTAAGTCTACAAATTGTCTTTTTTCTTGAGGAATAGTGATCATTGTTACCACAGACTGATCTCTTTATTTTATACTGATCTCTTAAATATAAATGGCAAAATTTAACTTGTATCTGAAACAAGGAAGCATATATCACTGCCAAAAATAATCATTATTAATATAAATATTTCTCACCTTTCTCAGGAATTCTTTTAATGGCGGGTGTTAGTGAAAAGGCAAGGTTGCCTATCGGGCGGTGGCTCAAATGGTAAAGGTGCCTAGTTGTTGTCGCCAGTCTGCCAATGTTGGGTCCTTAAGCAAGACCCTTGATCCTTTCCACTCCAGGGGTGCTGTATCACAGCTCATTTTGCGCTCTGACCCCAACCTTCTAAGCTGATATGTGAAGAAACAAATTTCCCTGTGCTGAAGAGGAACTAGAAAAAATGTGGCTTGCTGTCACGTGCACTTTGGTGACACCAGATCAGCACTTTTGTGTCTGGAGAGGATTTTTTTTTCCTAGACACACCTGTCTGTCACTTGCTGTGACCTCTGACCTATATGTTTAACCATTGACTGCTCAGGAAGCTTTTGCAGATGCTATGCCGTGTACTGGAGGTTGTCATGCCTTTTTGTAACTATGGTTACATCCCAAACATAAAAGATGGTGTGGTATGGATTATTTAAATATATTAAAATATAAACCTATTGCATTTCCATGTCTGGCATTTGGCTGTTTATCTTATTTATTTAGGGGGAAGTGGTAGCAAAGTGGTTAAGTTGAGGACCTGGGTTCGATTCCCAGCTCCACCATGCCACCACTGGGCAACTGAGCAAGGCCCTCAATCCCCAGTTGCTCAGTTGTATAACAAGGAATGTTGTATGTCGCTCTGGATAAGAGCGTCTGCCAAATGCTAATGTAAATGTATTTATCCAACTGAGCAGTTGATCTTGCCTCGGGGCCCAGCTGTGGAAGCCTGGTGGCGCTGGGAATTAAACCCATAACCTTTCAGTCAGCAGTCCAACACGTTAATTACTGAGTTATAAATGCTTAATAAATACTTAGCACCTTGTAATGCTTAATAAATACCTTAGCACCTTGAAGCATATGAATCAGAGACCTGTGGTCAAGGCAGACGGGTGATGCTGTGTCCAATCATTTAATATAATTTAATTATAACATTTTAGACAATAATTTTTATTATTGTCTAAAATGTTATAATTAAATTATATTTAATACATGTATTACATAACCACAGCCTTCTTTATCTATCTATCTATCTATATATATAAGAAATAAACAAATGTTTATTAAAGGTTTATGGGCATGTTTCAATCGTTTGCTGGTAAATTCTTCAGTACAGGAAAGTCATACATGCTAATAATCTTTTAGCTAGCTAACATAAGGATTTCTGAGAGGAATTTTTAGTGTTAAATGCTAACAATCTCCAAACTATCGGTTTATAGTTTTGGTTCAATCGACTGCAATTTCGAGGCTTGATGTGACGAGTATTCTAATACCCAGTTCCTCAGTGTTACTGTGCAAATGACAAATACTTGTAAATGCCCCTTGACTTGGCTAGCAGGATAGCATTTATTTATTTATTTAGCTTTATTGTAAAAATGTCTGACAGGAATTTAAGTCATATGTATAAATGATAGTCTCAATAGCTGGAAACAGGATTTCGGAGAAGAATTTTAGCAGCAAAACTACGCTAGCTAGCATTAGTGAGCTAATCTTACATGATTTAGGAAGGAATCAAAGTCATAGATAGCTAAAAACTTAAGCTAGCTAACAAAATAGCACTAGTGAGTTAACTTTACAAGATTTATGACAGGAATTCAATCCATAATCATATATTTTAATTATTTCCTCATCTAAAACTAGATAACGTTAATATATTTTAGCCTTTAAAACATTACAGACTTCATCACATTTATCACCTGCACATAAATCAAATCAGATGTTAAAATATAACATACATCCAATTATAAAAAATAGGAACGCTAATTAAATGATGTTTTAAAAATTAAAATACTCTAAATAAATGCATCTGCATTTAACAACAAAAGTAAAACAACTGTACTTTTCGTATAACATTTATTAATATAAAAATTGTTTTACAATGAAAAATGTTAGAATATTACAAAACTGACCAAATCGGTTTCATTTCTATTTTTCCTTTTGGTTAAATAAACCTAATAAAACCTAAACAACAGCGCCACCAGTTGGCCACCAATGTCGTTATATACAGTTTATGG
Organism: Bagarius yarrelli; assembly: GCA_005784505.1. Taxonomy (NCBI): domain Eukaryota; kingdom Metazoa; phylum Chordata; class Actinopteri; order Siluriformes; family Sisoridae; genus Bagarius; species Bagarius yarrelli. Next base: position 592,403 of record VCAZ01000083.1, read on the forward strand.
TTTACACTTCAGAATTTTGCATCAGGTTTTATTGATACAGTTTGTGATTAAATGCTTATAATTATATAATTGTACGACAAAGTAAAATAAAATACACTATGATGTGAAAATATATCGTCTGTATAACGTATAAATATAATATTCTGATTACAATAAAAGGCATAAAGCTACAGACTAACATGGGCGACGTGATGTGGAAGAAGAAGTTATTACGTATGTTATGTAAGGTAAACAAGAAAATCTGCTATGATGAGTTTGAGCATCTTTCTCAGTAATACTGAATTACGTTTTACGGGTAAATTAATTTAATACTGTACTTTAAGGGATTCCTGCCTCAACGGTACATCATGTGAAGTAAATTTGATTAAAAGTAGGTTTCTGTCTAAAAAATGTAATTTTATGATGTGATATTTGCATTTTGTAAGTTGAATATCCGAGATATCTTTGCTAAAGATTATTTCAAGCTGAAATGTTAATAGCTGTTAATAGTTCGGTTATAGTTACTATTTAGACTCCATATATTCATATTCAATTTAAAATACACATTTGTGATCTTAACCGCTGAGAACAGAAATCAAGAAGTGGAGTGTAGTGAGGCGTTCAGAACAGGAAGAGTGAAGATCTTCAGAACTATTTTCTGTAACAGGCAAAACGCAACTGGAATTCAAACTACTCACTTCCTCAAATAAATCCTTAATATCTCCTTTCTGTTGCCTAAGAAACTCCAACTGAGTCTCATTTCTAACATCTAAAACGGTAAAAAAGTCGGTATTTCACGCTAAGACCATTTCAGGGTAAAACACAGATGAATCCAATCACCCGAGATCAATAAGATTCTCTTCGATATGACCCGCCTCTTGCTGTTTCTTCTTCAGCCAATCAGCTCTCACCTGCTTTACCTCATTTCCGTAATATTCGTGAAGTTTAACGAATTCATCCATCGGGTCGAATCCCACTAAAGGCCACTCTCCGTACTTGGGGGCGGGGCCGTTCAGCGGCGTGACATGGGCGTTTCTTTTGGGCCAGTGTTTTGGTGACCGCTTGTTAGCTGCTCTGATTGGCACAGGTGGAGGGTAGGCGTGGGTGGCACTGTAGCTTCTTGTGTCTTGGGTGTGTCAGTGCAGAACCTTGAGCCAGGTATGGTGACCCTGCGTAGAAAGCAGCGATGACTGAACTGGACATTTTCACACCAGAATTTGATGCTGTAGAAGAATGTGAGGAGTTTCCTCTGCTTTTCCCCTCTTTAGCTTCTGTTTGAAAAAAGAGGGAATATAGAAAGAATAAAATTGTGATTATTAATCTCTATAAAACACGTCAGGAAATCGACAATAACCTGCTGTTTATAACACACTTGAATGCAGAAACATTTTTCAAGAACTTTTGAGCTTAGGACCTTTATCTCAAGAACCACATTTCCAGAGACCGTTATCCTGAGAATCTCAGTCCCCAGGAACTTTACAGCTAGAACCTGGTATCTCAAGAACCTCAGTTCAGGAACCTTACAGCTAGAGATTGTTATCTAAGGAACCTAATTCCAGGAACTTTACAGCTGGAAACTTATCTCAAGAACCTCAGTTCAGGAACCTTACAGCTAGAGACCTTTATCCCAAGATCTTCACTCCAGGATCATTAGAGCCTAGGATCTTTAGACCAAGAACTTCAGCTAATTTTGCTTAGAGCTCGAGAACTATATTTCAACAACTTTAGCTCGGGAACTTGACAGATCAGGATTTTTGTTTTTTATATTGTTCTTTTTGGTATAACTTTTACATTTCCCCCATGTGGCAGACACCCTTAACAAGAGTCACCTACATGTGTCTAATTTTTCCACCCTGAGCAGTTGAGGGTTAGGGACCTTGCTCAGCGGCCCAGCAGAGAGGTTACTTTAGTCCAACAACCTAAACCAAACAAATTAAAGCTGAGGAATTTCAGCTGCCATATATTTTATAACTGCAAAAAACTTACAAATCATCTGTAATCAGACATCAGACCAGCTGTGTAAACTGCTCAGACTCGTTGCTAACCTCTGTAAAGGTGTGCGAGGTCCCGGACGAGAAGCGAGATGTGTGTAGATGTGGCTCGCTGACAGGAGCGCGTTCACCCAGCTCTTCTGGCTCGGCTGATCTTCTGCTGCGAGCTGATAGGTGCGAAGTCCCGGACCAGTGAACACCAGAGAGAAGGAGATGTCTGAATCTCCGGTTTGAACTACACAGCCTTCGAGCACGATGACGCCGAGGAGAGCGCGATCAGCTGGACGCTCCTGATAGAACAGCAGATTCCCCTTCAGGACAAACCAGCGGCGCAGGTACGACGTCTTTCTACCTCTCTAAAAAAAAAGGCGTTGAGTAAGAAAAAAAAATCCTTTAGATGGATAAACAGTTTAAGAGTTTCACAACACAGGAAAGAATCAGGAAGACAAGAGATGAATGTACATCCTGCGGTTTCATAACACGTCGAGCTGCATTTTTATTGTTGTTCTTTCTTAATGAGAGTTTCAACCTCTCAATATCGCTGCTATAATCAAAATAATATCAGAATTAACCTGTTTCCCACTTTATCAAACATCAATCTTTTATTCTAATTAAAAATGTTATAGCAAGATATCAAACTTTATGGTGATAACAGCTGTATCTGCTCACCATGTTGCAGATGATTTTCCTATAATCCCACGTCTTATGTTTTATTCCTTAGACTTAATTTTTTCACTAAACCGTGATGAAAAGTGCAGCAGTTTATGACGTTGTGTAACAATCGTAGTTTGTAATAAATCTGGTTTTACTACCGAGATCAAGATTTCGCAATCAAAACCAGATTTTAAACAAATGATCTACCAGACTTATAAAACTGTATACCTTAAACATAAAAAACATATACCTTAGTATTCTCTACAAGACAAATTAAAAACAAAACTTACAGTGTCAACCTGGTGTGTGTGTGTGTGTGTGTGTGTGTGTGTGTGTGTGTGTGTGTCGCTCGGTGTCTGCAGATGAACTGAATGGAAAAAAAATGCACCCGAATTTATAAGCACCGCCACCACTGACTAATCAGTGTTACGTGATCTGTCGGGGTGAAGCGAGGAGGTTATTACAGGACGTTTTATCTCCTTATGTCAGGTAAGAAGTGGCCGCATACTTTATTAATTATTACACAAGTATTGAAAACAGATCCACCCTTTAATGAGTGACGGATTTATTGTGCTAAAAGAATCCAAAGCATGCAATGAGGAAAGAGAGAATAAGAACGAGAGTGAGTGAAAAAAAAAGAGAGAGAGGGAGCGTAAGTGAGAAAGAGTGTGAGTGAGAGAGAGAGGGAGAGAGCGTGTGAGAGAAAAAAAGAGGGATGAAAGGGTGTGAGAGTGAGAGAAAAAGTAAGAGTGTGAAAAAAAAGAGGGAGAAGGTGTGAGGGTAAAAGAAAAAAAGAGAGAGTTTGAAAGAGTGATAGAAAAAGAAAGAGAGAAGGTGTGTGTGAGAGAGTGTAAGAAAAAGACAGAGAGTGTGTGAGAAAAAAAGAGAAAGAGAGAGAGTGTGTGAGAAAAAGAGAAAGAGAGGGAGAGAGAGTATGTGTAAAAGAGAGAGAGTGTGTGAGAATGAGAGGGAGAGAAATATATAGAGAGTATATGTTTGTAAGAAAGATGGAGTGTGTGTGTGTGTGTGTGTGTGTGTGTGTGTGTGTGTGTGTGTGTGTGTGTGTGTGTGTGAAAAAGAGAGGAAGAGAAATAAATAGAGAGAGTATATGTGTGAGGAAAGAGAAACAGAACAAAGAATGGGTTTCTGAAAATGTAAAGAGGAAGTGTTGACCTGTCAAACGGAATATCATGGGTTCAATTCCCAGGATCACCAAGCTACTGTTGGGCCCCTAAGTAAGGCCCTTAACTCTCAACTGCTCGGTTAGATAAAGTAGATAAAAGTCGCTCTGGATGAGGGCGTGGGCTAAATGCTGTAAATGGAGGAAACTATATGCTGGAATATTCCAGAATGGGTTTATTCATCACGCATGAGACCTCGATTGTAAATTTAGCTCATTATTAAAAAAAGAGGGCAGTAAAAACGGGGGCAAACAATCACAGATTAAAAGTAATAATTTAGCCCAAACCTTAATCCATAAATTCCTTCTGTTTATGATATAAGATGTTTTTTCAGGACATGACAAACCTTTTTATAGAGATATCCCTCTTTATCCACCGGCGAGGTGCAGGACAGGTAGTGGGTTAAAATTCTCCTGTGGATCTTCATCACAACGCCGCCTGGATCACATGTGAACCTGCTTAGAGAAAAAAAAAAGATAAATCCAGATGATGTGGGTGAATTTATACAGATTATATACTGTACGCAGAAATAATGTGTCTCCATTAGGACGTCTAATCTCTAGACTTCTGTGCAGGTTTTCCACTCAATTGGGTCATGTGACTGTGTGTAGATGATCATTCAGTTCCAATAGTATTAATGAGATCAGACATCTAATGATGAGGTGAGGCGGTCTACGGTTCAGTCGGGGTTCCAGTTTATCCCAAAGGTGTTCGGTTTAAAGGGGTTGAGTCAGAAGCAGGACTGAGAGTCCTTCCACTCCAGAACATCGAGAACATAAGAGCATGTCTTCATGGAGATCACAGGGTTTGTGCACAGGGACATTGTCATGCTGGGACAGGGTCTGAGTCTCGCAGTTCCAGTAAAGTTATAATATTATGCTACAACATACAAAGACATTCTAGACGACTGTGTGACTCGGAGCTTGGGACAATAGACACTTGTTATTGGCTGTATAGTGTTTTACCCACTTTTAAAAGAAATAATTTACTTTTATATTTATCTGGTTTTTATAGGTCAAAAATTCAACAGTGTGAATTAATCAACAATTTTCTTAACAAAAAAACTTGAACGAATTTATAATAAATAACAAATGATACAAATATTATTATAGCTTTATTATAGAACACTTTGGGTTCATTTTTATTTTTATATCTGATTACATTTTACACTAAACTATACATTAAATCTTAATTATAAGTGATAAATTAATTTATGGTTATTACATTTAATGTATTATGTAATGGAAATACTTTTTAATTAGGAACCTTAATAGAATTAAATAAAAATGACCGGTGGTTAATATGATGGAGGATTTTGATAGGTTTAACTTACCAGTTCTGTTGTTTTTATGCTTAAAGTCATTATTAGGAGTATAAAGCGTTTATTCTGGTCGGTGAGATGTTTCTTCAGGACACGATGCGTTTAACAAGCGGCTGATTAACAATAAAGATATTTTCAGGGTTCATATTACCGGCGTTTTGACTCCACATGGCTGAATCCCAAATAGCTTTTCGTTGACTATGTAGTGCACTATGTGTTACGTTTAACGCCATTACGTCACACACTATAGAGTGCAGTGGTATAATGGTTGCAGGGTGAATCAGGATGTGAGCCGCCTCCCGTGCAGCAACCTGTGTTGAAATATATATAAACGCGACCGAATATGACCTGATTCCTGGTAACTAAGGGGTGTTCGATTCCGGGTTCTCTCCGAGAGTCGACTCCGATTCCCGGATCCGAGGTTTGTGGTCAAGGAGTCGGCTCTTAGACTTGTTTAACGTACAGTTTTAAATAACGTTTTATAGTTCGCAACGTAATTCTGTTTTTACTATTTTACTCTGGAAAATTGCCATTTTCTCTTTCGTTTTAATAATTTAACTACAATTTGCTCATTTGCTTAAATCACATCTATTGTAATGAACTGATTCGAGTCAAATCATAATTGAGTCAAACCTAAGAGTCGATTCCTTTCTTAAATTCGAAAATTACTTAAGGACTATTGGGAATCGAAGAATCGATTCCTTTAGCTTCAATTCCCCATCACTACCTGTAACTGAAACCGATACTCCACATCGGCGGCTGTTAGCGTGATAGCTAAAGTTTTTGTGATTCCGTAAATCACAAATTTTCCCTACATATATTTAAATAATAATTTACGTAATAGTTTACCTTCCTTTTCAATATTTTTTATTAGTTTTTCTTTGAACAAAACATAAAGTGACAGACAAATATACAAGTGATAGAACCAAATAGTAGAGACACACTTGTAGAGTTTGTAGAATAATAACAAACACCCCTCCCTCCCCCTCCCCCTAAGATTAGAGGGTAGGAACATAAGAAGGAGGGTCCCCCACACCTGTTGAAATTTTAAGCCTGACTTATTGATTGAGTGATGAATTTTTTCAAGGGCTAAGCAGGACATGATGTCTCTGAGCCACTGGGCATGGGTGGGTGAAGTGGTGTCCTTCCACTTTAATAAGAGACAACGCCTGGCAAGTAGGGAAGCAAAGGACACAATGTGACGTTCAGCTGAGGTTAAATGCTTATGCTCATCCCCAACAATGCCAAAAAGGGCGGATTTGGCTCTATCTTGTGATTTAGTATCCTGGACAGAGTTTGAAAGATGTCCCTCCAGAAGAACTCCAGATTAGGACATGTCCAGAACATATGGATGACGTAATAGTTCAAAGAAAAGTTTTTTCCTCAATAAAAAGTTAGTTTGGATGAATAATTTGAGAGCATGAAGGAAGTTAAAGATAATAAAGATAATCATTTTATCTAATTTATTACTTTTTCCCTTAAGATGTATTAATAAATAAATTTCAAAAAGACTGGAAAAGGCATATAAAACTTACAACCTACCTAACAATTAAGCTAAAAGTTAATTGAAAGAAAATAAAAGTGCATAATTATCATAATACATACATGTTTATGTAAATGTTTATTGGTGGCGCTTTTAGGCACAAAGTGTAAAGTGCATTAATTTAGTACATTTCTTATAAATAGATTAATTTCTAATAAAACTACAGCGTAATTACATTAAAGTTTGAGGTAAATCTAACAGCGAGATGGTTTTTTTCTTTAAATTTATTTTCTTTAATATTAATTAACATTTAATTATAAATAATAGCTTTATGAAACTATTGTAATTTTAGTTAACTTTTAGACTTATATTTAATATTAATTTTTAATATACAGAAATGTGTTAGGGAAAAATAATATAAGATTTTCTTACCTACAGTTCCCAGACATTTTTTTTTTAAGTGTAAATTTAATGATCTTTTTCTTTTTCTCTTTTTTTATTTGTTCTGTATTTTTCAGTTTTTGGTCTTCTCACTGTGATCTTGATGTTATGGAGTTAAAGATATCGAGGACGTGGACAGGCATGAAATGATAGCGAGCAGCACTGGTTCTGTGTGTAGAACGGTGATTTCAGTACCTGTGATGAGTTAGGAGGTTTTTGTGGGTCAACCCTCTGAACTGAAAGTCACTAATTCACTTTTTTCGGTTCCTGACTGACTTTCGCTCTCGAAAACCTAAACACCACATTTACAAAATAAACCTTACAAACAAGAGCAACGATCCTCATTTCACATCAGCCGCTTTCACTCAGGTGTGTAAAACGATGCTTTAGTCATTACATTCTCATCATACACTGTTCTCTCTCTTCATTTACATTTACATGTGTAGTATTTTGCAGACGTCCTTATCCAGAGCAACTTATAGTTATTACACTTTTACAACTAAGCAACTGAGAGTTTGGGGCCTTCGCTCAGGGGCCCTGCAGTGGCAACTTGGTGGTGCTGAGATCGAACCCCGATCTTCCAATAAGCAGTCCAACACCAGATCAGTCCAACACTTTATCCACTAGTCTACCACTTCATCCAGTTCTTTATCTCTATCTGTCTCTCCACCAAGCCTTCAGTGATCCTGTCCGTGTCTTCGAACCTTCCTGGAGTTGAAAAGTCATGGGGTGGAGGTTCTCGCTGCTGCTGAGGATTTATTTTTTTTAGTAATTGCTTGTTTAAAATCTGTAGCTTGCTAATCTGGTCATTCTTGAGACGTTGGACTATTTTTAAAGGCTCAGATAAAACATTAACGACACAAGATGTTCTTTTAACCCTTCGTATTGTCCTCTCACTAACCACATTTTGCCTTCCTGCTATTAACTGTTTATAAAGCATGACATTAAAAGACATCAGTAAAATCCTGGCAATTTTATGCACTCACATACAAATGAAACCGTATTTCTCATATAGACATTTTTAAAAGGAGTTTTTTTTTCAACAACAGAAAGGGTTAAAGAGAGTTTTGTAATTAGAGGCAAGTTTAATTTTAATGAGTCAATCAGAGTCACATTTATTTGACACGTGTAATTCTAAGCTACATGTGGCAGGATTTTTTTTTTAGCCACGTGCAGCTACAGATGCATGTATGAAATTGTGTAAAGCAGCATGCAAACGATGCTGATGGGTTGCCACACCAGGTGTTAATAATTATACATTATTGTTAATAAAGAAGCTTAACTTTCATGCATCTGTGTTTTTTATGCTTTACTAAATTTCTCTCTCTCTCTCTCTCTCTCTCTCTCTCTCTCTCTCTCTTTCTCTCTCTCGCTACATATGCCACAACTGAGCTGTCAGTGATCCAGACCCCATCTCCACTCCGGACTCTTGTCAGACTCTTCCCTGTGACCCACTCCAGTTGATGATCACATCACCAGGGTGACCAAGGACGTTTCCACTCTGCCATAAAGACGTTCCAGCTGTTCTTCCAGGATGTATGATTTAAGTTGCTTGCACACACACACACACACAAACACAGTGTAACTACATAAATCCTGATACCTGTTTATCACCCGAATGAGGATGGGTTCTCTGTTGAGTCTGGTTCCTCTCAAGGTTTCTTCCTGTTCCGTCTCAGGGAGTTTTTTTCCTTGCCACCGTCGCCCGCGGCTTGCTCATCAGGGACAAACAACTGATTTCTGTTTCATTTTCAGCGTATAATATCTTTGATTGTGTACAGCTACTTTGTGACAATCACCAGTGTAAAAAGCGCTAAACAAATAAAATTAAATTGAATTAAGATATGTGTATCATTGCTTTGTCGTCTTTTTTTTTCCAAAAACACAACTGGTTCTGAAAAAATAAATTTTTTACTTTATTATGTGGCTGTTTTTACTCCTGGTACTCCTGTTAAACTCTTGGTGTCTTAGCAGAGCCATGAACTTGATTAAAGACAACATCCATCTCCTGGACATAAACTGTAGATGCTTGTAAATAAATGTTTTTATAGTTTTAAATTTCAGCCTAATCAATCACCACTAATTTTATTGTAAACACTCTAATAATTCTATTATGACAGTTGATAGCAGTGAGTAATTGAATTCAGTGAACATTAATGTAGAAATACTTAGGCAAAGAATTATATAATAATTATAATAATAGAATAGTTACTAGGAAAAATACATGTTTAAATAAAACTCTGACAATCAGTTCTCATGATTCACATACTACTAAAGATTAATACTACTAAGAAAAACAGGAAAAAATTACTAATATTTACTGTAATTCATTACCAAAACTCAAGGGAGCGCTAACACCAAAACCTCTCCAAGTAACAAACTCCATCAAACGACGAAGAAGTCGACTGTTCGTAATACGTCATTTCCGTTTGTATGTTGAATGGCGCAGAGGGAATAACAACCAAAACATCTAGGTAGGCACAGGCTCTCGTGCATTGCAGTTTGCATTAATGTTATTATTTTTTATACATTTTAAAAACAGATCGATCCGTTTTGGCATCTGGCTGTGCATAAAGTTGCTTTTAGTGGAATTAAAGCGCTAGCTAATTTAAGATTAAGCATTCGACTCACGTCGTTTTTTATTCCTACACGTTTTCGTTAGATCCCGCCTTCTCTGTGGTGATTGGCTAGAATTATCTCTTATCTTGTTTCCTATTTGTTGGTAATCATGAAAGTGTCTTTTGATTGGACGATAAGAACAGTACAGGAAGCGATAAAAGAGGCGTAATTTAGGTGGAAAAACGTGTGCAGGTTTTGCACATTTTTATACATTATTTGGCCAGACGATAAATTATATTTAAAATGTCTGTATACGTAACTGTATTATTACTCAGTAATGGGTTAATGTATATATACGAGGCTAAATCTTATATTGTTAGCCTGTGTTGGAATGTTAGCTTATTGACGAATTCCGATATTTTAATAATTAATTATTACTTTAAATTATTACTGTATTGTTGTTTAATCAACTATGACGTAATGCTTTTATAATGTTTTAGAATGTCGAAAAGGAAAGTTACATTTCAGGACGGTGATGGGGAGATTAGTTTGGATGACGATGTCCCTAAAAAGAAGGTAAGCAAAATGTGTGTTTAAGTGTGTGTGTGTGTGTGTGTGTGTGTGTGTATGTAAAAGTATGTTTGTCAGAAAGACACGAACGCACCCATATTTTTTTAAACATTAAAATGCAAATACTAACCAGCAGTAATGTGACGTCCCCGCGCTCTGAGCAGGGGGCGGGGCTTATTTTTGATAGACAAGCTGTCAATGTGCACTGGCACGGACCTGTGTAGAGTCGCAGTCTCTTTTTTTAAACGTTGGCGAGACCGTTTGAGTCTTACAGATGTTACAGAAATCTTCTTAACCTCTTTCCGTCCGTAGATGTATGATGAGGTGAGTGGACCGGGCTCGAGGTTTAAAGAAAAACACTCTCTGGACAGCGATGAAGAGGATGAGGAAGGTGATGGAGAGAAGAACAGCAAATACAACATCCTGGACAGCGAGGATATCGAAGGTGTGTTTATTTATCGAAACTGCTGTTGGTGGGCGTGGCCTGTGGGTTAATGGTTAACAGAGTGATGTCCTGTAGGATTGAGTCTGATAGGTGTGTGTGTGTGTGTAAATGTGTGTGTGTGTGTGTAGGTCAGGAAATGGCAACGATCGACTGTGACGAAGGCGTTCCCATCACCCCCTTTAACTTGAAAGAGGAAATGGAGGAGGGTCACTTCGATTCAGAGGGAAACTATTTCATCAACAAGGACAAAGACATCCGAGACAACTGGCTGGACAACATCGACTGGGTGAGAGTTCACCGTCTGAAACCGCATTCTTCCTTATTATATTGTAGTATGGAAGTACGGTGTGTGTACGGTGTGTAAACATTTCTGGATGATCTACTACTTAGTACGCGTACGATGGACACTTTACTATCACATGACCCCGCGGGAGAGAAGTCCCATTTCAAAATGGCGGTAAGCTGCGACGCGGCTCTGACTGACTGACATGTAAATTAACCAATCACAGCTGGTTTTGTTGTTTAGCAGCGTAGAAATGTTCAGCTTTTTTGCAAAAGCAGAAACCGACATGAAACCATAAAACGATCATTTAAAAAAGTGTTGTGAATAAAAGATTTGATACCGTCGACTTCACCTTATTCGTAGAATCCAGTGTTTAACCGACCCTAATAAAGGCTCAGCGTCACAGCTTTACACCCTCGAGTGAAGTCACAATCAAGAAGACTCCATCGGCCCTGTCCCAATACCCACACTTGCACCCTTGTGCCCCTCGGTTGCACGTTCCAGCTGAAGGGTGCCGGTGTGAAGGGTGTCCTTATTCGCACTTTCTGCCCATGTGCAAGTCGACTTGACTTAAGGATATTACCCAGAATTCATCTGGTGGTGTGACGTTTCCATGAAGAAAAAAAAACCAGAGTGGTTTTGGTGTGACAGAATGGACAAGGATAGGAAAGTTAGGTTAAAGTTTTTCCATGTAATTATACATTTTAGCAGTGATGCTGTGTTCAGCGTGACTACCAACACCGCCATTTTTTGTCTAAACCGTCTCAATTATGCACATCAGCATACTTGTTTCCTTGCGCACTAATCGATTAAAGTGTGCACTTTTAAGAAGGTGAAAGTCCTTAGTGCATAGTGTGGTTATTGGGACAGGGTCATCTAATCAGATGATGACCTCCAAACTTATAGAAAAGTTATCAGCTTTGTGCAGCCAACAGTTTTTTGGTGTAGCGTTTGGGACTAACAGTCACTAACACACAAGTTCATAACGTGTTTAATACGTAAAATCTTATTTCTGGGTTCTTGTGCAGGTCAAAATCAAAGCACAGCCCAGCGAAAAAGAAAAAGAAGGGACTCTCAGCCAAACGTCCTCGCCGAGCCGGAGATGAGGACGAGGCGGAGGAGGAGAGACAGCGAGAGGAGAAAGAGAACCAGAGCGAAGAAGATGCTGAGGAAGAGGAGGAGAGTGAGGTTCAGGAGGACCCGCTGGCCTTCTATACATCGTATCAGCTCATCGAGGCGGTGGTGAACCTGCTGCAGCCTGGAGAGACCGTCTCTGCTGCGCTCCGCCGCCTGGGGGGACTGGGAGGACGCAAGAAAAAGAACCGAGCACGGGACGAGGGCGAGGCGTCCATCAGAGACACGGAGAAGCTGGACAGTCTCACGGCGCTGTCCGACAGACTAGTGGCGCTCGGGAATTATGAGATTTTTCAGCAGACCTACGAAAAACTGGCATACAGACTGAAAGGAATGCAGAAGAGGGACACAGCCGCCAAACGGGACGACGAAGACGGGGAAGAGGACGAGCTGGACATGTTCGCTGATCAGTTCGACGATAAGCACGGACAACAGAAAGGGGAGAAAAAGGACGAGGAAGCTGATAGTGGCTTAGGTAAAAGGGAGCCTGCTTTGTGGGCGGGGCTTAAATAAACACAGATTACTGATTGGAGGAAAAAAACTTGATATTTATATTTATACTAAAAGGCTTCAGTTAAACAGTCAGAAATATCCGTTGGAGGATGTTGGACATGGAACTGCAGACAGAAGACAGGGATGAGATTTATGGATGTGATGAATAAGTTAGAAGTTAGGAATCATTTTAATTTTCAAAAGGTTGTAAAAGGTTAAAATCCTGTACTTTAGACAATTAGGCCCAGACGCCCTAATATTCAGTTACGTGTTCATGTGGCAGAAATCGCAGCTCTCGTCTACGTCATAATTCCAGTTTTAACTTCTAACATTGCTGTTTTTCCTCTTCAGTGACTGATGAGGTGATGTGGGAGTACAAGTGGGAAAACAAGGACAACTCCGAACTCTACGGACCCTTCAGCAGCCAGCAAATGCAGGTGAGAACTTTCAGCTCAGGTCCAGTGCCCTCTTGTGGCCACCAGAGTGTATGAGCGGAAGTGGAGTCAGGAATGGAGCGATGTGATTTTTCCCGGAGTTTGAAATCGTTTTTTTTGAACGTCAGAGCATTGTGGGTTTCTGTTGCTTCACTAACACTAAACTAAAATTAAAGCTGAACAAAAATACAAATGCACCGTAATTTTTATTTACACTAATAAAAATAGAGATTTAGGATATATCGAATAAAAATATTATTAATTATAATCAAATATTTAGAGTGAACGATAATTAGGCACCAATGTTTTCATGGAGGGAGGAGAAACATGCGGCGTGAGAGAGGAGCAGAAAATGATCATCCGAATAGTTGCAATAGTTCATGAGGTGAAATAAAATAAAATGCAGCACTGCTGCAGTCACCGGCGGAGCTGTTTCACTGCCATTTTATACAAACATTATTAAATTGTGGGAAGTGGTGGCTCATGGTTAAGGTGCTGGACTGTCAACCCGAAGATTGTGGGTTCGACACCCAGCTCCACCACTGTTGGGCCCCTGAGCGAGGCCCTTAACCCCCAATTGCTCAGTTGTATAAAAGAGATAAATGTAAGTCGCGCTGGATAAGAACGTCTGCCAAATGCTGGAAATGTAATGTAATGTAAAGTCTTTTTGTTGTTCCAACTTTCATTTACATTACAAGCCTCCTCTGTCGTTATTTTTCTTCGTAAATGACATGGTTTAGCTGTAATATACAGACATTCAGTGTCCCTCGGATGAGCACGGGTCCCCTTTTGAGTCTGGTTCCTCTCAGGGTTTCTTTCCACTTCATCTCAGGGAGTTTTTCCTCCCCAAAGTCGCCACCGGGGCAAACGTACACTTTTTCCTTCTTACTGCTTTCTGTGTGAAGCTGCTGTGAGACAATGTCCATTGTTCAAAGCACAAAACTTTTCGACAGTCAGTCATCAACGCATTAGTACGTTTTTAAATTAAGGAAGTGCGTTTGGTGACGTAGTCGTTATGTTTTGGGCGGGGCTTTACAGTGATTGGTCAAACTTAAATAAAAGTCGCTTTAATTGGATAAATATGGGTTAATAATTGTGTTCATGGGGAAATCCTGGAGGTTCTGATTATTCCAAGAGGAAATTATGTGTTAACAATCGTGTCAGCTGCTTTCTTAACTAAACAAGAGAAAATAAGACACTGAGTTAAAAAACGCTTCTGTTTAACTACATTAAACAAAACAATTTGTGTGTGTAAAAATAGTTAAATTAAGAGTTTGGGATAGAGGAGGCTGGACGTAGACTGAAATTTCACTTTTTGTATATTCTAGGTTCTAGAGCTAAAGAACCACAGTAAACAGGACTATTTATTATCTGTTGTATTTATTTGTGTTTTTTCCCCAGGACTGGGTCGATCAGGGCTATTTTAAAGACGGCGTGTACTGCAGACGGATCGATCAGGAAGGTGCGCAGTTCTACAACTCCAAAAGACTGGACTTTGACCTGTACACGTGATTCTGGTTTTCAACACTTGCTGTGCATTTTTAATGTGAAAAAGTTTAATCTACTTATCAGATTTTTTTCCCCTGGTGTTTTTGTGTTAAACAGACAGATTAAATGTTTGCTTCTATTATACATTTGTTTTAAAATAAAGATTTTGGTGGCTCAATCAGTGGCCTAGTATTTAATGTGTGTGTGTGTGTGTGGGGGGGGTGTTTAAAATATTAGGTGCTTTTGTCTACTGTTAACCCCAAAAGGCCACATCAATGATTTAATTATAAATATCCCCATGTCCCATACACATGCCATAGAGAGTAAATATGTAAATGGTATTGTGACGAACGACCTGCGTTACTCTGATTGGTCCTGTTACCTTAATATTTTGCATACAGAAATTTAATTGGCCAAATGGTTTTACTTGTTTAATATATCTATATATCTATCTATGTATATACCTATTTCTCTCTCTCTCTCTCTCTCTCTCTTTCTCTCTCTCTCTCTCTCTCTCTCTCTCTCTCTCTCTCTCTCTCTCTCTCTCTCTCTCTCTCTCTCTATATATATATATATATATATATATATATATATTACAATATTTAAAAAAATACTAGACTAAAAATTAAGAATTTATATATTGGAAATAAATAATAGTAAAACAAAAATTGAGTCTAGCTGCATTAACCGATCATTTTTAATGCTTTTAAAATTTTATAAATTTAATAATGGTCAATACGTGATAAAATAAAAGAACAATAAAAATACATTTTAAGAAAAAATAAATAAACAATATAGAATTAATTAATTATATATTCGCTTTATTTTTCGCTCTATTTTTTCCCAGACTCACGGGTGTGTACATTCTATGCTCGGATTGGCCACTTATAACAACAGTTATGATTGGTCCGAGGGCGGGTCTAATCGCGGGTATTTGCTAAAAACAAGACGTCTGATTTGTCAGAATTGTTAGGGCGCGTCGGGTAAGTGGAGTGGGTTGAAAAAAAAAAAAATGGCGAAACTTGGACCGCCGCTCTTGTGTGAAAATGTCACACAGCGCCGATTTGTTGTTGTGTTATTTTGAGCAGAAATTTGTAAAATTCAGTTTTAAAAATTCAGGTTTAGTCTGAAAGAAGTCGAATGTGTTTTAAAATCTTTGGAGGTACGTATGTTTTTATTACATTTCAAATAGTTCTTTAAAATGGTGAATTCCTTCGTGTGGTCCACTGAACCTGTGCTAGAATTATTTAGTATGATTAAATTACGCAGTTTAGATGATTAAAAATAAAAATATTTATTTTGTGGTATAAAATATTCCTGTTGTTGTAGGAGATTGTCTAGATTTTTAAATTTAGACAAATATATTTCTGTTTATTGGGATCGGAGCCAACTCTTTAAATTGTTTTATTTTATTTACATTTGTATTATATTATTATACCAAACGGACATCTGTATAATTGTTTTTTTTTCTCACTAACGTGTTTATTTTTTTTATTTATTCAAATAAAAATTATATTTTGTTAAATTGTGTATTTTAGCGATGTCCCAATTTAGCTAAGGTTTGTCATTTTTATGCCCCCCCCCCCAAAAAAACCACACACTTTAAAAGGCTGTTATCGGAAAATATTTACGGTATTTTTATAAATAAAACACACGAGTAGTAAAACTGTCAGTATAAACACCCAGTTTACGCTAAGGACCGGTTCGTGGCGCGTGCTCTCTCCTCTTCCCTGTTGGTCGCTATAGCAACACTTTTTATGTTGCTGCGTCACAGAAATATTTCAGCTTTGGTGAGAAGTAATTTCTTTTTTTTCTACAATATTTGTTTTGTACGTTTTTATTTTAGAAGAAGGAAAACTTGTATAATTGTATCTTTGTGTTGTGAGGGTAATTTTAAAATTAGCTCACTGCTAACAAGAAGCCAAAAGAAAACAGTTGGAAATGTTTACAACCAAAAACTGAGGTAACGAAACAATAAATAAATAAAATAAAATAAAATGTGTAGAAGCAAAAAGTAGTGAAATATAGATTAATTCTATATTGATATTTATGAATAATTGTATATTAATATGACTTCTGGTGTTGAGGGATGTGTTAATAATCAATAAATACTGTGATACTTAATTTATACATTCATTCATTCATTCACTCATTTATTCATTCATTTATTCACTAACACACTTATTCATTCATTCACTCACTCATTTATTTATTTATTTATGTATTAAATGTCCTCTTCCTTGATTTTCTGAATTTTCTTCTCAATCTTTCTTCTATTCCTCCGTTTGTCCGTAAGCACTTTCACCTGCTCAGGCATGAGGCGCTTCAGCTGGAAAACACACACACACACAAACTTGATCTATTCACCTCCCACAGTGTTTCAGTGAGAAAGTGGTAGTTCAGTTGTTGAGATGTTGGACTGCTAATTAGAAGATCATGGGTTTCAATCCCAACACCACCACCAAGCAGCCACTGCTGGGCCCCTGCGTCAGGCCCCTAACCGTTTAGTTAAATTAAAATAAATGTAAAGCGTATTGGATAAGAGTGTCTGCCACGTGCCTGAAATGTAAATGTCACTATTTTAGAGCAGAAACTGGAGAACCCTGATGTGCTCACAGTAAGAACGTGGTTCCTTCCATACTTCCCGATCTCCTACCGACATACTACTCGCCTCACATACATGTTTTTGCAGACAAAATAATATAAAAGTATGTGATTTGGGAAACGGCATCAGTGTTTGTGCTTCCATGTTTTTTTCTTATTAAAGAGCATCACACATGCAGTCGTAGTTTTCCGGTTATTTTCCGTCCACAGGTTCTGTGTTGTTAAGTGAAAACACCTTTCAAAGGCGTCGTATAATTGGTGGAAATCTACCGGATTTCCAGAGGACGTGTGTGTTCCATCTGGATACAAAGCTGCCATAATGCTGTAATCCCCTCATGTCGTGTTTACAGCTGTGATAATGAGCATCTTCTAATGCAGCAGTTAACAAATCATCTGAATCTTAAATAAACCATCTCCCAGTTTTTGTAGAGTCTTTTAGATTTCTACCCTCCCGAACACGACGCTAAACAAAACCAGCTGTGATTTACATGTTGGTCAGACACCCTCTCCACCAATAAAACGGCTGAGTCAAGTCCCTCCCCTGCTCTGATCTGTCTGTGTTTTGATTGGCAGGTTGAGGTGGTTTGAGGGATATGGTGGTGGACATGTTGACATCTGCTGAAGAGCAAGTTCCTCTGTGTGTCACTCCGATGAAGGAGGACAGCCGGAATTCCACAGCTGCACATTGTCCCAGCCGCCATGGTGACGTTCACCCTCAAGATGTCCCTTACACTTATGATCTTCAAAGGTACAGAATTTAGAGCTTATCAACGACATCAGTTGTAATCTTTTTTTTTTCAGCTGAGACGTGTCCTGTTCTTAAAACTAGTCGTTGTTGGTTAGTTAATCTTACTAGCAGTTAGTTAAGACAATTAGTGAGCAGTTGGTTCATAATCTATGTTGATAGTCATCACTTATGGCAATAACTGTGCTCCATTTTTGTAGCTCCACCCAGCCGGAAAATTCATCAGAGAGCAGAGGTCTGAAGACGTTCAGGATGAACCGCAGCATAGATGTCCTCTCTACAGAAGAGCAGCGAACCCTCTCATCAGAACGTCACAGCATGGTGATGTTTCAGTGCAATTCTGTTTCCCTAGTGTATCTTCTTTTTTTTTTCTTCTCCTTTCGGCTGTTCCATTTTAGGGGTCTCCACAGCGAATCATCTGTCTCCCTCTAACCCTATTCTCTACATCCTCTTCACTCACACACACTAACTTCATGTCCATATACCTCCCCTCTGGTCTTTCTCTTTGCCTAAAAGCTTGTTGTTTTATTCACCTCGATGCGGTTTATTAAGAATCGTTTAACCAAAGCCTCCCAATCACGAGCCTCACGCACGCTTGAGTCACACTGGAGCTGAGCCGGGATTCTGTAATCGCTTGTCTGCGGTCAGGTTTGTGTAACGAGTTTAATTGAGTGATGTTAATCCACTTTTATGGTCTACTAACCCACACACACACACACATCTATAATTCCTGCATGATTACACTGTCTTTCACAGTTCTTTATTGTGGGTCACATAAAGTTTATAACTAAAAAGTTGGACAATAAACAAGTTGATAAAAAGAGGTAGTATTTGTAGATCAGTTTGCCAGAGGGTCAAAGTTATTTTTAAGCAGGTTTCTGATGCTGTTTGCATGCTGTTCTGAATGTATGTTTGTGTATAGTTTATTGAGAGGCAGTGAGGACTCTTGTGTGAGAATAGCTGCTCCCGTTGTGTAATGTTTTAATTGGTGGCTGACGTATGTACCGGGGTGCAATAAAAAGGAGTTATCAATTATGTTTTTGTTGAATAACAGACACTAGTGATTATATTTCTGTGTTAACGATGGTGTATAATATTGTGCATTTGGAAGAATCCAGTATCTCATGAGGGTTTAACGTTCCTAAAGAATCGAGATTCAGAACCAAATAAAAACTCTTTAGTATTACTGTTAACTTTGGGATCACTTATCTCTCTCTCTCTCTCTCTCTCTCTCTCTCTCTCTCTCTCTCTCTCTCTCTCTCTCTCTCTCTCTCTCTCTCTCTCTCTCTCTCTCTCTCTCTCTCTCTCTCTCTCTCTCTCTCTCTCTCTCTCTCTCTCTCTATCTCTCTCTCTCTCTCTCTCTCTCTCTCTCTCTCTCTCTCTCTCTTTTAGGAAAGCCAAGAGGACAGAGATGAGAGTGGACACAGACAGCCTACGTGAGTGCCTTTCATTCATAACACCAGCAATGAGTAAACCTGATAAAGCTTTTGCACATATACAGCACATAGAATCGTTTGAGGTTTAAGAGCCTTATTCAGGGGCCCAGCAGTGGCAGCTTGGTGGTTCTGAGAATTAAACCCACAATCTTCTGATTAGCAGTCAAACACCTTAACCACTAAGGCGTGGAGTGCTGTTTCTTTCATGTGTTTCAGCCAAATGTCTTTCTACCGTCTTTCTATTAAAGCGTCCTGTTATGATTGCTGATTGATGAAAGCATCATTTTTTTTGCTATTTTATTTTAGCGATAAATCCACAAGATCCTGTAAACGCAAGTTGGAGTTAACGTCGCTGTGTTTGGGTTCAGACGACACGACTAAAGCCAAGGATTCTGAGCAGAAAGATTCGGAAAGCCCTCCACCAGCGAAGAGATGGGTAATCGGACCTCTGTTCCAGTCATTTAAATCCAAAATGGCGAGCTTTACAGAGATCGTCATGAGTCCCGCACGACTTTTTAAACCTAATGAACTTCCTGCCAGGACCAACAGCGAATTTCTGTCTGTGACTCAGGAGAATAAAGAGGACGAAGAAACTGAGTACATAAAGGACGATTTTAAAGAAAAAAAACTGCTAAGAAAAAATGAGCAGACAAAATTGCCGGTAGTCCAGAGACTGATTTTTGACACTGATTCTAGTAACTGGAGCGATTCGGAGCGGAATAAAGGAACAATATTGCAAAACGGATCAGGACAAGGAAAAGACTATGTTCCAAAGGACGATGGGACTTTTGGGTTATTAAATTCCATATGCAGCAAATCAACCAATCAGATTAAAGAAGCGGTCAGAGATGTAAATGTAGAGCGAGGTCAGGTGGAAGACACAGACTCGATTAGGACAAGACTTAAAAAATGCTCTGAGAGAACAGAACAAACAAAGAAGAGTACAAGCCAAACTCAAGATCAGCCTTTGCCTCAAAAGTTAAGGCAACCGACTTCTGCTGTTGGAAAAAGGAAGAAAGGCAGAGGACCAGAGAGAAGTGGACTAGCGAAAATGGTGGAAAAGGAAGACGGAGCAGAGCAGGAGGAAGAATCTCCAATAGTTACGCAGACTTTGGAAAACCCAACTTTGATTCTGACTCTCAAACGGAGGAAGGGTCGGATCTCAGATGAGTGTGTTAGCACATGCGGTAGCGTAGATGTTCGGACATGGGCGAGTACTCGCATGACAAGACAACGTAAAAACAACGAAAAGAGGAAACCCGACGTCACAGAAAGCTGCTGTAGTGATCCGGAAGAACGTTTAAGATCAAGCGACCAAACTTCAGGATCAAAGTCGTCACAGAGAACCAGTATCCGTCAAGCAAACCACAAACTGGCTACATCGACTGCTAAAAAGGCACCTGTTTGCAAGAAGAGCCTAAACACGAGAAGAGGTAAAAAAGCTGCAGACGACTTCGAAGATCAGGGGATGTCCATGTCTCTGACTCTGAAAGTCGGGTCGGGATTGGACGGAAAAAAGAACTCAAGATCCATCATGACCTGTGGAATAACAACAAAAGGCAAGAAAACTGAGGCGGGTGTAACACTAGCAGACACTTCCTGTCCAGCCAGAATTCCACAGGAGGACCGTTTTTGTGCAAGTGATGGAGACTTGGAAGTTGAGAAAGCAGAGGCTGACCAGCAGAGAGGGTGGTTTGTCTATTCAGAGATAAGAGAAGAAGAGCTAGAACAAGAAGATGACCCAAAACCGGGCCTGACATCATCAGGGTCGATTCGGCTCATGCGCAGTCTTTCCTGCCCGGATATTACATCACTGCATCACGGTAACGACGCCCCTGCAGCTCCCATCAACGACAAAACCCCTGATTATCCTTCACCTTTGAAAAATCTGCCGCAATTAATTCGAGACGCACCCTCTCCAATTAAACGTCCTCGCAGACACACAGTGTGCAGCATGGAAATCGAGCGTGAGATGGCCCCCTTGTGCCTCCGCAAGGAAGTTTATCCCAAATGGAGCACTACTCATACACACTCTTCCACCTCATCCTTGGCATCCCTCGGCTCCAGTTTTTTATCGAGTCCACTGGCTTTTTTGTCCAAGAAATCGAGTCGAGGACACAATGACGACAGCGGATACGAAGCGAGCAACTGCGACCTGGCCGCAGTAGTGTCCACGACGAGTGGATCTGCTTTTTTTGCAGATGGTCCTCACACCTGTGAGATATCCTCACTGTCCTCAAACTGCAGGTAATAAAACAAGATGCATCAATACAAGGGAAGACGTGTTTTTTCTAAAATATGTCCGATATGCCTTACGGATGCTTACAGAATCTTGATTGTTTTTCTTCTCCAGTGTGTTTGATGCTGTATCGATAGCAGGTGATGGAGGTGTGATTCATCAGGAGAGTGACGAAATTCAGCAATCCTCAGCCGTAGCAGAGGAAAAAGCGCTGTCCGACTCTGAGATCAAGGTGCCGCTGTTCTGTCCCAGTTATTTAATGTGTTTGTAATTTGCGGAAGTGGTAGCTCGGTCCTTTAGGTGTTGGGCTGTTAATCGGAATGTCATGGTTTCAGTTTTTAGCACCACCAAGCTGCCACTTCTGGACCCCTAAGCATGGCCCTTAATCCATAACTGCATTTTTTGAAAAATAAAGAGATAATCGTAAGTCGTTCTGGATGAGGACGTCTGCCAAAATAGCTGTAAATGTAAATTTTAGATCTTCCAGTTCCACAGCCATTAAACATCCACATCTCTTAACGCTGGTGGTTCATAAGTCTGAATTCAGACGCCATCATAAAAACAAAGAAGGAAACTGACTGTTAAGTCACACGATCTGTGGCGGTGAAAACAAACTGCTTCATCTGCTTCATGTGATGCAGTTTAATACCCGAACGCCAGGTCTCCCTCCAGGATGATCCATTTTAGCCACATCAAATGATCTCGCTATATTACATATGAGTGGAATCCCACCAATCAACGTTGTTGCTATGGCAACCAGCAGTAGAACCGCCCACTGGTGACTTTACTGCATGTGTGTATTTATTTTTACAGACTGACAACAAACAAGAGAAACGAAGAAAAGTTTCCTCCATCCGTATCCGCAAAACTCTCCCCAAACCACAGAACAACCTCACACCCATGGGACTTCCTAAAGCTGTCAGGTGTGTGTGTCTGTCTGTCTGTCTTTCTCTGCGCAAGTCTCTCTGCACGAGTGTGTATGCGTGTTGTGTGTTTGTTTGTGTACTGCTGGATGTATACAAAAGTGGATGTTGTGTATTTACAGGATAAAGAAAAAAGTGTTCAGCGTGGAGGAAATCTACACAAACAAGAACTTCACCAAACCTCCTGAAGGGCAAGTTTTTAAACACACATTTCACCAAACCCTTAACTCCACGTTCTCGCCGGAATCCCCCCACGTTCTCGCCGGAATCCCCCCACGTTCTCGCCGGAATCCCCCTCACTGAAACCTGAAATCTGCTTCTGAATCCTAAACTCTGCACACTGTTTTGGGATTGGCCGCAATTCTTTCATTTACATCCTGGAAACAGGAAAAGCATGACGGATCACATCCCTAAAATAGTCATAATCACAACTTGTAGGTACAAAATATCCCTCCATATGGAAAAAAAATTAAAAAGCTTTTTTTTTTTTTAAATTCTTTTTTTATATGTTTATTCAGGTTCACCTTCAGCTTTTATTTCAGAGGCTCTGGTTTGTTTGACTGTTTGAATAGTACTTTTTCCTGGCCATAGCAAGTGTTCGATTTGCCCTTGACACACACACTCTCACACACACACACACATAAAACTCTGTTCCCAAATGACTCGCAGTTTTCATGTAGAGAGTTAATGATGGTTTAATGATGCCACCTAATGTTAGATAAGTGGATCATTTTGTTATGAACCGACAGACAAGCATTAATTTTCAGGAGATTTTATAAAATGTTAATAAACATTCAATACTTTTCCTTGAGTGATTATTTGAATAAATGTTTGAACTTTTGGCTACTATACTTACCTCTGTTTATAAATTTGGCTAAAAGACCTTAATCATTAACGTTTTTAAGTATTAAGTATTAAAAAACAGCTTCCTACAAATATTAATGCAATGCATTATGGGTAATTTACCAGCATCAGTCGTACCGATTTAATTTTTTATTTCCCTTTTTGTTTTTTCCAGACGATTAGAGACCATATTTGAAGTCCCTGTCAGCCGGCGAGACGGATCGCAGTCCCTAATTGGTCCAAAACGAGTCAAACGCTTTCTGGAGTTTCCTGAAGTGGGTGTGGCCAGAAAGCCGAAGAAGTCTCTGGTTGGTGGAGCAGGAGGGGGTGGAGCTCCGAGGAAAGCATCAGGGAATCCTGGAACGGGAAGGACGCGCAGATGCAGGAATGCAGAAACGGTTGAATTGCAGGACTTGGATTCAATCCTGTGCTCGAAACTGGAGGAACTGGACGTGTGGATGAGCTGCGAGCAGATCGACTGAATCCTTCATGAAGAGACAGACGGCGGTACAGAGTTTAACGTGGACGATGGACATGGACGATAGTTTTCCTACAGGATCAAAAAGCACTTAACTTCACAGAGACTCAGTCACAGCCATGTTTCAGACTTAATAATCAATTTATAACTGATACCTCTGTCTGATCTGTATTCTCTCTCTCTCTCTCTCTCTCTCTCTCTCTCTCTTCTCTGTATTCAGTCTCCCTCTCTGTATTTCTCTCTCATACTCTCTTTTTCTTTTCTTCCTCTCTCTCTTTCTCTCTCTCTCTTTTTTTTCTTCCTCTCTCTTTCTCGCTGTCTCTCACTCTCTCTCTCTTTTTCTTTCTTCCTCTCTCTTTCTCTCTCTCTTTTTTCTTCCTCTCTCTTTCTCGCTGTCTCTCTGTGTATTCTCTCCCTCTCAAAAGAAAAAGAAGCAAAGGGAAAGTTGTTGAACAGTTTTATTTTGCTTCGTCTCTACCTCTCTGCAGAAAAAAAGCTTCATATCCACATATAAAACTATTTTACTGATCAAATTATATCACAGGCTCATTTCCAGATGTTTCTATAAGCGCTTAAAGTCCAGCTGTGTGGCTGTCGGGTGGTCGCGTGAGATTACAGGCAATATCCCGCGCTCTGGTGGAGGGAGAGTCAGGAGGAGGTCTGAATTCTTCCCTCAGGCTTGCAGTGGAAAGGGATTTTTCTTGTTTGTATGATAGAAATACGAAACCCTGTTTTAAGTCTGTTATTGAAGACGTGTGAAGACGAACTGTTCCTTTCTCCCTGTATGAAAACACATCCCACCGTCCATCATGCTGTCATGTCTTTATTATTATTATTATCTTTTTTTTATGTTAAGTAATAAATACAAACGATCTAAACTAACGTGTAGCTACAGGAGCAGCCATGCTGTTATGTGTATGTATATATTGTTGCTTGTCTATTTTTCTTTCCATTTTTTTTTTTTAAGTTTAATGATCGTAAGTTGGGAATTTCCTGTGAACAGTTCAACCGTGTGGTATTTAATGTCAACAGCTGAAATACACAAATAAAACTTACAAAAGTAGCAGAAATAAACGATGTTTTAATAACGAACTTCTCCAGCCGCATCCATGACCATGTAGTAAACACCGACATCCCTTCTTTAAATAATAACGTTCACTGTACACTTCTGTTTCAGTCTACAGGTGCGGTGGACACGAGACATTACAGGACATTTTCCAGCTGTAGCTCAGTGGATAGAGTGTTAGACTGTTGAACAGATGGTTATTGGTTCAATTCCCAGCACCAAGCTGCTAAAACCGGGTCCCTGAGCAAGGCCCAACTGCTCAGGTATAAAAAATGTAAGTCGCTTTATTAAGTATGTGTCGAATGTAAATGTTTTATAAGATGTGTGTGTGTGTGTGTGTGTGTGTGTGTTTTTTCCATCTGTTAAATAATCTTGAACAGAGTTTTAGGAGTTTTTTAAGGGATTTTAAGCTGCTGATCTACAGAACAGGAACGATATCCGGTGGTGGAAAGTAACTAAAAACAAATACTTTTGTTACTTGTACTTAAGTAGATTTTTCTATTTTTATAATAAAATGATGGTAGTTTCAATTAAGTTTTTTAACTTTGCTACAATTATTTTTTATAAAAAGTACAATAAAGCCATAAATTAATTTGTTTTTAAGGTGTGTAGTGTGTGTTGGGGAATTATAAAATATATATTATCATTTTTATAGGTTAAATACTGACCTGTTTTGTTTTTTTTTTTTATATATATATATAAATGTTTTGTTGTTAGTAACATTTAGTGGCACTTTACATTTCCAGCATTAAGCAGATGTTCTTATTCAGAGCGACTTACATTTATCTCTGTTACACACTGTAATTACTTGTGGGTTAGTCTGTTTACTGGGGTGGGTTTTTTTGGGGGGTTGTGATGGTGTTCTTTAGGTTGGTGTTTTTGTTACATCTTGTTACAACTGAGTAATTAGGGGTTAAGGGCCTTGCTGGGTTTTGTGTTATTTAATTATAGCGATTCTGTTTATTGATTCTTATCGATTCTTGTTGCAGTTTTAATTTAAATCAGGCAAAAAAATCTTTCAGACAGACAGACTGAAAGACAGACAGACAGTTAGATGTGTGACTGTTTATCAGCAATGCTGTTCCGGAGTGTGACTTATCACAGTTTGTGTTTGTGTGTGTGTGTGTTACAGTATTGTAAGCTTATAATTACAGTGTTTAAAAGGCGCAGCGGCTTTTTAATGAGTCACAAATTCCTCAGATACCAAAACTGAAAAAAAAACCCACCACAACTGAGGAAAGCAACAAAATTTACATCTTTTTCTTTTTCTTTCGATATTAAACATTAATTCTGTTGCAGTTGAAACCATAAACAAAAATGATCAGCTGACAAAACACTTTTATAGGGAATTTTAATCCTTTCAGCACTTAAAGTGCTTGAAAAGTGACGTGTCGCCCCTTTCAGCATGTGATGAGTCGTCTCTCCTGAGGGATTATGGGATACGTTCGAATGCATACTTAAAAATCCAGGCAGGAGTATTAAAACATCTGGAAACTTTTCCCCTACTGTAATTCGCATACTATAGATTTGGACATAAAACCCGCCTTGTTTACTTTATTACTCTATAACTACTATTTATTACTTTATTACTGTATAGTGTGAAAGTGCGATTTTAGAAAGGGGACACTGAAAAAACACTTCCTGGTTTCTCCTGATACATGTTTATACTCTATTTTTTTCTTTAGTTTGTTTGTTTTGTTGTCTGTCTGATTAAATACTTAATATGACGCAGAACCCACGTTCTCGGTTCTGGGGCAGTGGTGGCTCAAATGATTAGGGTGCTGCGTTGTTGATCTGAAGACCAGGGAGACCTGGGTTCAAGCCCCACCACTGCCATCTGGAGACATCAAGAGGAGCCCTTGTTGGGTCCCTGAGCAAGACCCTTAACCCTTCCTGCTCCAGGGGGCACTGTATCATAGCTGATCCTGTGCTCTGACCCCCAACTTACTAAGATGGGATATGCAAAGAAACAAATTTCAAGACGTTTACATGAAGTTCCAGAAACGCTTTATATAAAATTTGTAACAGAGATTTGTAACATTATAAAATACAATAAATGTGAAAAATAAAACTTTTTGTTTGTTTATAGAAACTCATATTTTCTCAAAAATGAAAAAAAAACACACACTTTCAGTATCGTAACCCGAAAACGTATCTTTAAATAAAACAATAACGTTAATGCTGTAATATTAATGCAGGGTGAGAAAATAAACTAACCGTTCACTGAGTTTCATTAAAGAAAAAATAAAAAAACCTAAACGATTTTAGTTCAGTGGTTTGGTCCTTAATAATAAATACAAATATAATAATACAATTAAAATAAAAAAAAAAAATCATTCTTTATCATTTTCTGTGTTCAGGTTGGAATTTTCACTCGTTGATGTGTTTCTTGTTTTATTCTGTTTGCCTCTTTTGGTTTGGAAATCCGTGTCTCGTCTTCATCATTATTAGATTGTTAAATATCCACTTTAATCATCCGCAGTGTTTTTCCTTCATGTTTGGACTTTTGTTTTGAGTTGGTTAGTTATTTTCAGGGGTCTAAAGCGGACAGAGTCTAAATAGGAGCTCAGTGGTTAATGTGTTGGACTGCTGGTTGGATGATCGTGGGTTCAATGCCCAGTACCACCAAGCTGTCACTGCTAGGCCCTTAAGCAATAAGAGAAATGTAGGTGGGTCTTAATAAAGGTTTTAATTAAGGATTAGTTTTAATGGTGTTAAAATGATCCCCCTTTTTTTTTAATGCTGTATGTTTTTAGTTCTTGTAGTTGCTCTTAGTTTGAATGTCTTCGTTTGACGTTTTATTTCTTCAGATACTGCAAATTCTACTGTTGTGTTGGGCGACCCTGGTTCAATTCTGGGTTGGGGCTTTACTGCCCCCCCCCTCAATAAAACCTATAAAATGGCCAAAACATAACTTTAAAAAAATCACATCCAGGGCTTTGAACCAGCCTCCAAAATCTTGCTGGTCTGAAGTGGGAATTGATGATGTCAGAGGGCGGAGCTTCCACCAGAGCGCAGTTTAAAAGGTTCGTGTTCATAGAGTCTTTGGAGCTTTAAGTCCTTTTGACTGTTTTAAGAGGTTTGGAACTCACTTGTGTGTTTTGTTGTTGGTTTGTGTGTTTTAGTCTATAAAGGTCAGCAGGTATGACAGCAGCCCCATCAGCAGTGGGAAGACAAGAATAAGAATAACCCACGCTATGATGGCTCCAACTCCCCATTTCAGCGTCTTTTTGGAATATTCTTTGGCTTTTGGAGACGTTTCAGCAGGGGACCGCTTGTTGAGCTCTCGAGTCTGATGAAGAGAAGATCGGAGGGCAGGTGGAGGTGAGAAACACCGAAAGAATTGCATTAATTTACACATACACAGAGTTCTGGACTGCATCTGATATTAATCTCATAAAGTGAGTTCAGAAAAATAGACGTGATCTGAAGCAGAGACAGACAAAAGGACGAAAGAAAACACATATGGACAGAAGAGAAGAAAAAAAGTCACTGGTAGACAGACAGAAAGAGGAGGAGAGGAAAGTGAAATAGAGATGGGCGGAGACAGTAGAGACAAAAAACGAAGAGAGAGAGGAAGAAGGAATAGGAGAAGTGGGATAAAAAGAGTCACCTAATTAAGGTTGGAGAGATAAACAAGAAAAAATACAGACAAAAAAGTAGGAAAGACAAAAAAAAAAGCGAGAGAAAGAAATTGAGATCAAAAGAAAAAGACTTTAAGAAGAAAACAGAAAGCAAAAGAGGAAAGAGTGACTAAAAATATACAGATGAAAGAGAGAGAGAGAAAGAAGAAAGGGAGATATTTAATTGTGTGTGTGTGTGTGTCAGTTACCTTAACGGAGTAAATGAGAGACACTATGCCGAGGCAGGACAGGCCGCAGATGATGCTGCAGATAGACAGTGTCCTGTAGTCTTTTACTTGGACCTTGTCACGTCCTTTCTCGACGTCTGTCTGGGCGTTGGATGTGGAGGTCAGCGGCGTGCTGGTGTTCACTTCCTGGTTGGATGTTGACATTTTCTTCTGTGTGCATCCGAAACAAACACACTGAGTCACATGACCGTCTCAAGTCATAGAATTAATCCACACATCATCTTTCAGTTTCATTTCTATTTTGCAGGAACATCCTCTTTCTGATCTTTCTCACACACACACACACACACACACCGCAGTGAGGTGTTAAGATTGTGGAGCACAGTGTGTAATAAGCGGTGTTGAGGTTAAAGTGTCGCTGAGAAAAACGTTCAACTACAACCACCAGACCAACCCGACAAAAACGTCCCCAAAAATCCTTAATTAATCATAAAGAAAATAAGTGTGTGTGTGTGTGTGTTACCATTTTCGTTTAAAACCACATTTCTGTGTTGCTACAGAGAACTCGGGTTACACACACACACACACACACACACACACACACACATGATGAAATACTGGCAGTGACACACTTTTACTGTAACACAATCCAGTTTACCTCAAATTCACCTTTCTGTTTATATAGAGTGAGAGACAGACAGACAGAAAGAAAGACAGACAGACAGGCAAATAGACAGACAGGTAGAAAGATCAATGACATGTTTACTGTTTATCAGAAATGCTGTTTTGGATTGTGACTTATCACAGTGTGTGTGTGTGTGTGTGTGTGTGTGTGTGTGTGTGTGTGGTGTGTGTGTGTGTGTGTGTGTGTGTGTGTGTGTGTGTGTGTGTGTGTGTGTGTGTGTGTGTGTGTGTGTGTTACAGTATTGTAAGCTTATAATTACAGTGTTTAAAAGGCGCAGTGGCTTTTTAATGAGTCACAAATTCCTCAGATACCAAAACTGAAAAATAAAAAATAACTGAGGAAAGCAACAAAATTTACATCTTTTCCTTTCTTTTTTATCTTTCTTTTCTCTTGATTTATTTGTTTTTCTTTGTTTCTTGTTTTTCATTTCTCTTCCACCTTTTCTTCTCTTTCAGTCATTTTCAGTTTTTTCTTTAAAGACTTCTCTTTTCCTTTTCTTGTAAAACATGTGTAACATACACTGCTACACATTTAACAGGTTTTAAACGACTGTTCCGTGACATTCCTGAGAGGGGTGTGTGTGTGTGTGTGTGGTGTGGGTGTGGCTACAGTGTCATGTAGGTAAATGCGCAGGTGTAATCAAAGCACTGATTACTGTTCAATCTGTGCAGTTCACTAAAAATACACATTCAATAGAACACACACACACACACTTTTTTTTTTTTTTTTTTTTTTTACATTTCTTTCACTCCTCCGGACAGAGAACAGAGTTTAGGAGCTGATTATGGAGCTGTGGTTAAGTTTTAATCTCTG